>VAHH01000586.1:0-26063 GCA_013357305.1 Radopholus similis | reverse complement strand
ACAAAGCCAAGATGAACACGGATGAATTTGCCCACGGACAATATCGGAAATACCAGTCGACAGGTACATATTGTATTGATTTTGTGTTTTGACTGAACAACTGTCGACTTCAGGCGCAACTCCGCTCCGTCGTTACACCAACAGCTTTCTGGAGGATCTGGTCGACATAGAGCCCGCACAGACGCTTGTCGCTCAGCAACACCAACTGCTCACGCCTCACCGCAACAGCTTCTACCATACGCGAGATTCCATCCTGGACACGTCCGACTTCGGAAATGCGCTCGTTTCGCCGGCAACACTCAAACAGAATTTGCCCAGTCAGGCGGCTTTGGAAACGCTAGATGAGGATACCGGAGTGGAATCGGAGTCGAGCATGCGAGAGAAGCGAAAGGCAAAGTGAAAAGCGAATGCACCCAACAGCAGAGGAAGCGTATTTTTGACTTGTAATGTAGATCGATGATTGTTTTTGTCTTATACGTTTGATTTGTTCACCAGTCACAACCTCAGATTTCTGTAAAGACACAAAAAGGAAGCGTTACCTACTCTTGCATTGTCTTTCGGTGACCATTTTCAACCCCTATTTCCTTCTATCGCAAATATTTTCCAATTTACTGACTTTACTTACAAAAAATGCATGAAATCAGATTACACTCTTTTTTCTGTTGGGAGGTATATTAAAACGATCCTTCATTTCATCAACGTTGGATTGGCGCATCCCCCAGAGAGTTCGCCCTTCTCACAATTGCTGCTTCATCGGCACAAAAGTTTTTCATTGGCGATTGGGCGTTGAAACTGCCGTAGTCGCTGACCACCGAGTTGGAAGTTGTCGCTTTCTCCTCCCGTTGGTCAATGTCACTGTCCTTCCCTGCCATTACAGTCTGCCGGACGCTGAATTTTTCGCCGCTGATCACGACAGGTGCCATTGATGATTCGATGTCAGCCCAATCATTTTGTCGATCCACCAAAGAGTAGCGATTTGGACGGAAGTTGTGAAGCACGTAGCTGACCTTAAATAAATTGGAAAATTGTGCCTGAAAATTCTGTGAAAATATTGGACATTGGAACATCCATTGAAATATTTTCCTTTTCCTTTAATAATTTTTCACAAAAGTTCATTGATCATCTCTGGCTTTTCACTTAACAAATTTGAAACACAAGACCAGGATACGAATAGACTCCCCCAAGTGCAGAGTGATAAACTCACGAAAAATACGCCGACCGCCGTTCCGATAAGCGCTCCTCCACCCACGTCGGTTAGCCGGTGTTTGTGATCGCGAACACGAGTGAGGCAGACGAAGTAGGCGAAAAGCACGACAAAGAACTGAGCAAATGCGCGCAGAGATGGCACCACCTTACACCGTTTTTGCAAGTAGTAGACGACAAACACGGCAAAATCGCAGACCAGCGCTGAATGGCCCGAAGGGAACGCAAAGTACTCGTTCTGGAGAGGAAATTGGCTGGGATGGCTATATCGCATTTTTCTGACCTGATCGAAGAGCTTGTTGGTGCACTCGTAGTCGCTGATGTAGCCAAACTCATTTGGCGGGCACAGCGTGGACAAATTCTTGGGCTGACACACCGCTAAGAAATTGGGCCGCAGTCTGGAACAGGTGCGCTTCCCAATGTCGCAGATGGTGTTGGCGGCAAAGTTGGAGGCGAGCAGCGCGGACAGGAAGTACAGACAGTTCACCACCAGTGGATGGGCCAGTCCCTCCGGCCGGTGCAGTCGCTTCAGTCTCGACCGGGTCAAATGGCGCACCAGGGAACACTCGGTGCCAATGACCGAGGCAAGGCCGACAACGATAAACACCACGTCCATCAGATTGGGCGGGATGGTGTCCGGGTTGTACGGGTACCGGATCTCGTTGTCGTTGCAGAAGAAGCCCTGCGAACAAATCACAAATGGTTGGATGGGCTAGCAGCCTTTTTCGACTCACTTGTCTGGCATACGGGGTAGACTTGGCCACAACTTTGAGCACCATGAGCACGGGCAGGGATAGGAGCAGGTTCCAGACGTGCTTATAGTTGGGCGGCGAGAAGTTGGCCACCGAAGAGGCGGACGAAGAGGGCTGAGAGGTGAACATTGTTTTGCAATGTGGGCTAAGGAGATCTTCTCTCTGGCTGCTCAGCCAAATGCATTTAAGGGACGCTGCTGCCGCTGGTGATGGACATTCGGCCGTCGATCCGCCCATCCTTCCTTTTTGGCTCCTCCCACAGCCAACAGCAGCAGTTCCGCAGTCCAAAATTTCGTTGACATTTCGAACATTTTCCGCGGCCGTCCGCCGCGGCAGCAACGATTGAACGAAAAATAAAGGGAGAGGCGAGACAAAGCAGCGGCGATAAGAGGAGGCAAAGACGGGGAGGGCATCAAATGAGATGCAATCTCCAACTGCTGGGAAACAAAACAGACAGAAATAGAGACGCAATCGAGGCATGAAAGCGAGACATCCGTCCACGACAACACCCGTCACGACCACGCACGATGACAACAAACAAACCACAACAAACATGAATCGGTTTGTAGTTCGACACTTTGATTCCTGGCAGATGCAATTCGAATTGGAAAAAATAAAAAATGGACAAAGTGAGAGGGAAAATAGAATGGCACTGTCATCTTTACTTCTTTACTATGTGCGGGCGAATATTCTGTTTTTTGCGTGACTGGACAAACCATTGTGAATTCGTCTGTTTGGGTGTTTTCGGCTCAAAGTATTGACGAGCCAATTCATCCAGATTTCCAGATTAAGGCCGAAAACAGGCGCAGAGGTGTCATTTGAAGGCCCGAAGTAGGTAGTGCTGTTATTGATTCTGCTCCCGAATGCTGATTTTGAATGCATTTCCCATTCCATTCCTGCTTGTCCTGCAGTCCTGCACACACATTCCCACTCATTCGCGTGTCCCCCTTCTTCCATTTGCCTCCCTCGCACTTCTTCCATTTAAAGGTCAATTGATTCCCCTTCGCTTCTGCACTCCTTTTTGTGCGGTTATTCAACAATCAACACCGCCGCCGATTCCATTTAATCCCCGCTCCCTTTTTTGCACCTTCAGTGTTTGTCCACTCGCTGATCCTCCGCTCCCGCGCTCACTCCTGCGGCTGGACGCACGGAATTGGGAGATCACAGAGGAGACTCCAAGTATGCTGGGACCCAGAGTGCGGGTCAGCGGGACGACAATTGATCGCCGCATTCATTGTTCCCCGGGGCTGACGAAGGAGGAGCGCCTCCTCTACCTACTACTGTTGGCCACAAAGTTCGGCCCAAAAATCGATGGGGAATTCCTGTAATTTGCTGCGCACAAAGTATTGAGTTGGGGGCGACGGAATGGAGATGAGGATGTCCATGTCCACTTGCATTTCCATTCCCTCCCTCGGATCAGATAAGCGACAAACACCATTCTCCCTCCCTCTGTCCGTTCATCCCCGTTTGCGCACATTCCATTCCCTAGCCCCGACTTCGCAATCCAACTCATTCACTTCCCCTCCAGCCCACTTCAATGGAGGGCAGTGCCGCGCAGAACGGGCGTCTCCAACCTCAGGAGCAGCGGCACTCGGAGAACGATCCCCGCCCGGACCTTTCCTCGGCCGCCGTCGCCAACCGAATGGCGGAGGACAACGCTCTGCAGACACTCTTCCGGATGGCGGTCACCGCAATTCTGGTCAGCCAAAGCGCAAAAAACTCGATTATCTCGTCTAGTCTGAGCATATGTATTTTCATTTTTCACTTTCCCCTTGCCCATTCCTCAGTTTCTGTTCTTCTACCTCTGGCCCCTTTCTCCCATTTTGCCGCAGGTATACCGCGGATTTCCCCACTCACTGCTGCGCTCCCTCAGCCCCCATCCTTGCTCCCTCCCTTCTCCACATTTCGCTTCTCTCGCCGCCAAAACAATGCGGAATTCGGGCGGAAACGTGCATCGGAGTCTGCGCCGGCCAAACAAACCCACACAAACAAGAAACAACTCTCCCCCTGCCCTTACCTCCAATTCCATTCGTACAGGCGAAATTGGCCAATTCCATTTCCATCGTTTCGCGTTGCGCCCTTTCTTCGCGGGGAAATGAATGAATTAATCACGGCGCCAGCCTTTGCCCATTTGCGCTTCGGCTTACTCTCCCCCTCGCGCCCATCTCGAACAATCCATTTTGGTCCAAATCAATGCGCCGCGAACAATAATAAATAATAATAATACCTATCTAAAATGGATGGATGGGCCAAAAACAGACTGTGAATGGGGCATTTCGCTTCCAATAATGAATGCGGAATCCCGCCATTCCCGCGCGTCCACTCCATTTCAATACCCAATGCGCACCACATTCCGCGCGAGACGGACCATTTGGGGGCGAAGATCGGGGACAAGGGCACACGCGGTGGGCGAGAATGGAAATGGGAGAGTGGGATGGGACAAAAACGCGAAAAACCAAAAGATGCACTCACTCTAATCGAATTGTGGGGATGCGCATTCGAGAATGTTCTCGGACAGTCGAGAGGGAGGGAAGTCGGCGAAACGGCCATATAAGTAAATTCAACCGGTGTCTGATGAGAGAGTTGGCCGAAACACAACAAGGACAGAGCACTCGCTCCTGTGGGTCCTGCTGAGCCCACTGACCCGATTAAATGATTCTCCCACCGCCGCCGCTAAGACAAACACTGTCCCCCCTCACTCCCGACCGCGGAGTTGTTTGGCGGTCAAGCTGTCGAGATGGGCGCCAGCTGAAGTGGCGGCCAACAAACAACACGCGGCAGCACATTTTGTTTGTCCCCCCCCCCTTCCCATTCATCCATCGATTCCCCATCATTTGCTCCTCCGCAACCCCCATTCTGCCCAATCAGCACATTCCTCCGTTCCCACATTTTTACATTCGCCGCATGTTTGCCCCCGCGTTCAGTTTTCGACCCGTGCACCCAATTGACGGAGTTTTATATTGTTTTACTCGCAAAAAGTGTACAGATCAGTGATTAGGCAAACTGCAGGTTTTATTTATTTTTTATTGTTAGGTCCTTTGTATTAGCGCTGCCATAAATCCTTTGTTCCCTTTTCCGTTTCCAATTTGATTGGTTTCCTTTAACGCTCCGCTGTTTCCCCGGTTGCAGGCGTTGCTGATTGCCTCGCGGGCACTGTTCATTCCCTCGGCTAGAGGCACACTGTGCGAGGGCAAAGCAGCGGAGGGACGAAAGATGAGCGAGAAGAGGCGCAGCAAGAGCGGAGTTACTAGAGGAGGGGAAGGAGACACATCCTCCTCCGAAGAGGAGGAGGAAGAGGGGGAGAAGGGCGGCAGGGAGAAGCTGGCGCTGAAGATCGACAGCGAACTGCTGCACACGGACACAATGCCACGGGAGGAGGTGGGCTTGAGCCAGAAGGGAGTCCAAACACCGGCTTTAAAAGCAGAGGGAGACGGGCGGCGGCGGCGGGTCGGTGCCCGAGTCGCCGCCGATCCAGATCGAGACGATCGGCGTCCGCAAGGACCACCTGCGCGAACAGATGATGGCCCAGGGGGCACAGCCGGCGGCCGCCCCACCGCCGTTCCTGTTCTTCCCGATGGGCGCGGACGAGGAGGAGGCGGAGGCAGGGGCCACCTTCGGCCGACTGGACGCCATCTCGGAGGTAGGCCAAACCCAGAATGTGCGAATGGATCGCACAACAAATGCGTCCATCGCCCAATGGGTCCCTCTGCCGCAAACATAAATAGTACTTTCGCTGCGAGGCAGGTGACCTTTCCCCTTCTCTGGGCACCCAACCCAAACCCATCCTTCCCCACAATCCGCATGCCTCCCTCCCTTATCGACGGCCTCTCGCCCGCCGCATTTGACCCCTCTCTCCACAATAGTAGTAATACATATTCGGCGTTCGTTTCCCCCAAATTCCTCTCATTCCCGGCTTCCAACCCATTTCCAGGAGGACAGCGACGAGTTGCGCAGTGCCCAGTCGAGTCGTGCCTCTACAGCGCGTGCCCACCGCAGAAGCCAGGAGGAGGCCCAGCCCAAGGTGGTGGAGCTGAGCGCACCGGAGGAGCAAGAGGCCGAACAGACGAGAGTGCCCCGGTTGGACCTGAGCAGCGCCCAGTCCGGCGGGGAGGAGAGCAGTGCGGACGAGAGGACCCAAAGGGAGGAGGCGTCCAGTCCGTCGGAGACGGACACCGTTCTGGTGAAGGAGGAGGAGGAGGAAGAGAAGGAGGTGGGCATTGGCCAAACCAGGGAAAGGGACCAATCTGGGCAAACAGCGGCAAAACATTGCGTCGTTTTGGGACGGGAACAGGGAAACAAAGTGAGCAGGGCCGCCCCGCTTCGCTTTCATTGCTCGCAAAAACCCGTCCCGCATCCATTTTTGTACTTCCCGATCGATCCATCCCATTTCCCGCTTCTGTGCGGCGGTTGAATCACCCGCTCACCGTCCATCACCACCAGGCTCATTAATAAACATGAGTGGCGGTGGAAGAATGGATTGCGAAAAGCGTCGCTCAAACATGGCCACCCGCACGGCCAAATGCCACACATTACATATTTATTCAATTAATCACCCCCAGTTGTTCAATTGGCAGATTCCCGTCCAAATGTTCCACCCGGCGGACGCGGACCGGGACCAGAGCGAGGTGGTGGATGTGATGGCGGACCAGCAGATTGAGACGACGATGTGAGTGAGCATTTGGGGGCAGTGGGCGCGCTATGCGTTTTATCTGGGCGTCCGATCTGTCGCCCCTGGGCGCATTCCTCTCTGTTTATGCCGACCCTTCCAGGGAGGAAGGTCGCGTCTCTTCGCCGTCGATGTCGATCAACCTGGACCGGAGCAGGGACTCGCTGCTGGACCAGTCGCTGTGCTCCAACCCGCGCGACGAGAGCACCGCAGCGGCGGCGATGATGGACACTCGACAGCGCAGATTGCAACAAACGGCGGAAGCGGAAGAAGAACAGACGCCGCGTCTCCGGGACCAACGGCAGACTGCAGTGCCAACAACAATGTCGGCCACGACGGGGGCACAGCGGAAACAGTCGGAAAAGTGGGCACTATTCCACTCCTTGGCGTTCAATTCACCCGCTCAGAGCTTCGTCCACTTCCTCTTCTGCGTACGGAGGAGCAGAAGAGGAGGAAGAGGCGATGCCGGCCCCTCCTCCGCCCGTTGTGCCGAAATCGGCGGAACTGACCGCGGAAAAGCAGCAGCCCTACGTGCCCCCGAAGCCGTCGGTCACTCCCCTGTGGGGTCGAAACGAGCGACTGGTGGGCTACCTGCACGGATACGGAACGCTGGGGATGGCGCCCGGAGAGCGGGAGGGCAAAGAGAACATCATCGGCAACGGGCACAGCAGGAAGCGGCTCGAGGAAGAAGACGACGGCGACGGATGGACGGTGCACCCGATTGCGCTGAGGGAGGACTACGGCACCAGAAGGGGGAGGGAGAGGAGGTCCCCGGTGGCGGCCAGAGAGCGGAGCAGCGACTGGACCAGGGGGACCTACTCCCCGCACAACGGCTTCTACGCCGGCACAGGTCAGAGACCTCGGACAGCATTCATTCGGTTCACCCGGATTGGCGGACCACCGGAAGTCCCTTTCTCGCATTGGTCCGCCCAATTGTGTCCGCCCCAGTTGGGGGTGTACCTCCTCCATTTGCCTCCCAGCCGCACCACATTCCGGTGCGGATTGCTCACCCACCACCAGCAGAGAGAGTGGCGGGAGGGAGTGGGGAATGGATTGCCCGCTGCAATCAACGCCGGCAGGCGAAGGAAGACGCCGTCTCTGGCGCTCTGTTTGCCCCCAAATCGGGCGGCTGTCCCTCGCCTCGCCTCGCCTCCTCCGCCGCACATTCCCCAAAGTGAAGGTCTTTCCCCCGTTTGTTGCCCAAATCGATCCTCCCCTCCGCCCACAGCGAATGACCATTTCCATTTCCACAACAAAAACAAAACAGCATTTTCCGCTATCATCGCCGTTTTGTCTTTCAGCAATGGCCGACCTGCCTCCGCCTTTCTCCTCGTCCGGCGCAACAAAGGTGAGCAATGGCGGGAAGCGCCTTATCGCGGAATGTGCGGGGACCTTGGTCTTCTTGCAAAGGCAATCACTCGCCCAAAAGCGCTTTTGGGAGAGCCACTTCTCCCCAACCAATCTTCCACCCTTCCACGTCACCTCTCCCAGTTTCGCCCATTTTTAATTTCTGCATCAATCACGGCGGGAGATGTCCCACCTTTGGCGGCAATTCCTAGTTATTTATGTGTTATTATTGTTTATTGCCTGTGCGTCTAATCGGCAGAACTGTACCAACCCCAGAAGAGGCTCCGTTCGCCCCTTTCCGGGTCCCCTCTGGTCACCGTTTCCACCGCTTGAGCACTTGACATTGGCTTTTTGCCCCCGCCCAAACCAGTTTGCGATCAATCTCAACTGGAAAGCCGTAAAAGTGAGAGGATGTGCAGGCAGCCTCCTTACCACTGCGCTCGTCTTCTGAGGGCTGTCGCTGGCTCCTTTGCTCTTCTCGCCATTCACTGACTCTTTGTCTCGCACTCCCGCCGCCACTTCCTCGCCCAGGGCAACGCGCGCACAAAGCAGGAGGGGCAGGCACACGGACTGTGGATTGTTGTTGGTTGTTGCCTCCCACCGGCGTCCATTCTCGCCCGCGGCTGCTCTCCAATTTCGCTAACAAGCGGCGGACAGACAGACGCCCCGAGGAGTGAAGTGACCGTCGACTGCTGCTGCTGCTGCACTCTGCCAGCGGTCACCACAACAATGCTGCCGCTGTGGGCGCGCGAAGGCAAAGGGCTGCTGCTGACCTGTCCGCCGCAGCGACCAATAATCCATTTGCTTTGCCCGCAAACACACCGCTTCCCCCAGCCCCCTGAACCAATTTGCATGGGAATCGGACGCACAAAGCAATCCCCCTCCCCCGTTCCGGTTCACGCTTTTTCCATTCACTGGCGTGCAATTGGGTTTCTTGTGAATCGCGCACATCTACAATACACAGTTGTGGGTTCAGTTTCCAGAGTCAACGGTCTCTGACCGCTGAAAGGTGAAAATGGACCAGTGGAGAAGGCTGTCCGACACTTGGAGTGACCTTTTCTTCGCTTTGTCCCCGCCTGTGCCGCATTTGTTTGCCTTTCCCGGCCAACTTTAGCCCATTCGTCCCTCTCTCCAATTCCCCAATTATTTCCAGTCGGCTTCTGCAAACAAACGCGCAAAGGCAAAGCGTTTCGGGGCGGACGCTGTTTGCGCAATGGGAGACACAAGACATGGGGCAAATCGGCCGTCGAATCCAGCGCGCGCACATTCCTCGCGAGTCGTCTCTAGGCGGCTGTACGAATGGGCGAGCGAAATAGCGCGTTGCCTCACCTGAAACGTTTAATGGCTGACGCGCGATAAACCCCTTTGTTCCGCGCAAATGGTTGCGCCCTTCTGCACATTTGCCCCTTCCAGTCCACCCCGTTCGACTTCTCCCGCGACAGCACCACCGCAGAAGATGTTGTTCCGCCGCCCGCGGGCTTCATGAGGACCGACAGACTGCTCCGTCCCCAGGGCATCCGCGAGATCCCCATCCAGCGCTCCGCCTCCGCATTCGCCCCAATGTTCGGCCACACCGCCGTAGCGCCCGCCACAAGGGGCACCACCACTGCCACCACAGCGCCGAACGAGTACTACCGCAGAGAGGTGGGGCAACTGGAAAAGACCAAACTCTCGGTCGGTCCCCATTTTGTCAGGTGCTGACCCGAACGCTGGTCACCCGCTCCTCGGAGGCCCTCAGTGCCCCGCCGCCGCTCAGCCGCTCCTCGCCCATCGGGGCGCCCTTGCTGTCTCTGGACGCGCCGCGGGACGAAGTGTCCGAGGAATACTGGTCAATTCGGACCCGCTATTGGCACCGCTTTGCATAATGCACCAATTGTTGACGTAGACAGAACAATAAATAATGCACAGAACCCCGCTTGCACTTGCCCGTTTGTTGTCCCCGCTTAAGCCCAATCCCATTTGTGCAGGATTCGCTACTCGCGAAACATCGAAGAGGAGGAACGGCGCATCCGGGAGGCGCAGGAGAGGCGCCGCAAGGATGAGGAGGAGCGACGCAGACGCATCGAGGAGCAGCGCAGACGCTGGGAACAGCAGGAGATGGAGCAGTTGGAGCGAGTGCGCCGCGAGAGGGAGCGCGTGGAGAAGGAGCTGGAGGCCCAGTTGCTGGACAGGGAGCGCGCGGAGCGGGAGCGCGTCTTCAGAGACCGCGAGGAGCGAGAGGCGGCTGAGAAGCGGCGGAGAGAGGTAAACGAGCGATGGGGCCTGACCACGTTGAATGCTCCCCAGGAGTGGGAACGCATTGAGCGCGAACGCCGCCAGTACGAGGAGGCCGAGTTGGAGAAGCGGCGGGAGTTGGAGCGGCTGGAGCGGGAGCGTCTGGAGAGGGAGCGCGCTGAGGCGGAACGCGCGGAGAGAGAGCGACTGGAGGCTCTGCGCAGAGAGCAGGAGCGGCTGGAACAGCAGCGGCTGGAGCAAGAACGCATTGAGCGAGAGCGCATCGAAATCGAGCGCCTGGAGATCGAGCGCATTGAACGCATCAGGCGGGAACAGCGCGAGAAGGAGGACAGGGAACGGGAGCGCCAGCGACAAGAGGCCGAGCGGTTGATGCGCGAACGGGAGGAGCTGGAGCGGTTGGAACGGGAACGGCTGGAGCTGGAGAGACAGGCGCTCGAACTGCTGGAGAGGGAGCGCCGGGAGGAGGAGGAACGCGAACGGGAGCGCAGAGAGGAGGCGCTCAGAGAGGCAAAGCGCCGCGACGACGAACGCAGGGAGAGGGAGGCGCTGGAGCGCGCCGAGAGAGAAGCCATGGAGCGCGAGGCGGCCAGAAGGGCACGCGAGAGGGCCGAACTCGAACGGCTGGAGGCACTGCGCAGGGAGCAGGAACGACTGGAGCAGGAACAGCTGGAGGCGGAACGCAGAGAGCGGGAGAGGCAGGAGGAGGAGAGGCGCGAAAGGGAACTCCTGGAAGGTGGGAACGGACAATGACTGATATCAACTGACGACTGCCCTTTGCAGCGTCAATTCGCGCCAAAGAACGTCGTGAGCAGGAGCGACTGGATGAGCTGGAGCGAGAACGACAGCGCCAGGAGGAGGAACGAAAGGAGCATGAACGCCGCCAGAGAGAACGCCTGGAGGCGCAGGAAAGGGAGAGATTGCGCCAGCTGGAAGGTAGGTTGGGGATTCATTTCAGTCCAAGGCCAGGGTTGTTCCAGAACAACGCGAGCGAGACAGATTGGCGGCCCTGGAAGCTGCGGCTGCGGAGCGGCGTGCATTGCGCGCAAGAGAGGGGGCGCGCGAGAGGGAACGGATGGAGCTGGAGCGGAGGGCGGAAGAATTGCGCGATATGGAGCGGCGGGAGCAGGAGCGGCGGGAAAGGGAGAGAGCGGAAGAAGAACGACGGCTGGCCGAGCTGCGGGAGTTGGAGCAGCGGAACGCGGAGTTGCGCGACCGCGAGCGGAAGGAAGCGCAAGAGCGGGAGGAGCAGCGCCGCAAGGAAGGCTGGCGTAGTCGCGACAAGCTGGAGCAGCTAGCCCGCGAACGGGACGAGCGAGAGCGCTGCGAGGCCGAAAAGCGGCGGCTGCTGGCGGCCTACGAGCAGGACCTGCGCAAGCGACAGGCACTCACCTCCAAGGAGACGCTGGAGCGGCTCACGCGCAAACCGTACTACTCGCGCGAGAATCTGAGTGTGCTCGGCACCGGACCCGCACAGCCGGAAGTGACCACAAAGGTGAACAGGAAACGGAAAACGCATCCTCATCATCAAAACAGGTGGAGCGGCAAGTGATCGAACGGGTGGACCGCACTCTCTGGTCTGAGCCTGTGCCGCCGGTGCCCTACTCGTCGTCGTACGGCAACGGCATTCTGCCCTCTCTGTTGGATGAGCGCCGGGCGGAGGAATTAGGCCGGGAACGCATCTACAACCCGCAGGACTTTTTGCGCCGAGGAGGCTCCACGCGCACGTCCAAGTACAAGTCGCGGACGGAAAAGGCGCGCAAGGAGTTCCTGCAGGGAGAGCCCCCGGCCGGAGACTCCGGCTTGGACCGCTTCCGCAAGTCCACGGAGGAGTTAACGCGCCGCGTCGAGTACCGTGGGCCTCTGCTGCAGAGGTTCAACAGCGGAGAGTTCGCGCACCCCTCGGAGCAGCCGATGGCGCCGTATCCCAGCGGACTGGGCCGAAGTCCCTACGAGCAGGTAAAAAAGGGACACAAGAAGCCGATTCATGCTGCTGGACGCGTGTGTATTGGTGTGCCATTGCCTAACTTTAAGAGCAATTGATCGTAAAAATGGCACTCTGACACATCTGTCTGCCTGTTTTTGCTGTCCACCCCTCCTTGTCTCATTCCGTCTCCATTTCCCTCCTGTGCCGTCAGCCGCCCGATTCCTCGTTTTGCGTCTTCTGTGTCCACTCTTTTTCGCGCAGGAGTTCGAGCGCCTGTTGGCGAAAGCGCGTCGCCAGCTGGCGCACTACTATCGGCGAGCCCAGCGGCTGGGCGGCGGCCGGAGTGACGCCGGCCCCCTTCTGCGGGTGGTGGAGCACAGTAGTGATGCCCTCCTGCTCGGGGTACGTGTGCACCTCCATCTCCCCACTTGTCCTGTCCTGTCCGCTGTCCTTTCGTCCCCCCACCCCGCTCTGGCCATCTCTGCTTGGTTCCCCGTTATTTCCATCCCACTTCCTGCCTCCTCTTCCTGCTTTCACTGGATGCCTTCAGGAGGAGCACAGACGCTCTCGCTCGGTTCTCGACTACAGCCCGCGCCAGAGTCGTCGCGACGTGACCGAGATGGACGCAGGCACGCAGCACTCACGCTCCAAGAGTGCCGACTATCTGACCGATCCGAGGAGGTGCCAACAGAAGCATTTTTGGAAGTGACCATTCTTCTACAGGCCGCGCGACGAGCAGCACATTCCGGAGAACGACCTGCAGAAGAGCATAGTCGGACTGCCGGCGGCCCCCGCGCCTCCCCTCGGCGAACACGAACTCCGCTTCCGCAAGTCCACCGAGCGCATTCACGTGCCCGACTGGTACCGCGACTACGCACCGTCGCACGTAAGTGCCGCCGCTGCCCGATTGTCGCCGATGACCGCCACTTCGGGGGTGTACTCGGCCGCCAACAGTGGAGGACCAGTGCGTGTTCAAGCGCTCTTTCCCTGGCCAATGTTTTGGATTCAGTTCGCCCGTCCCGGGGACCTTTACTCGGCCGGCCAGCGCCCCTGGACCTACGTGCCTCCCGCCTCCCACTCGCTCACGCCCGGCTCCCCGCCGGTGGGAGGGATCTCGTTCCCCGCCGGCATGTTCGACCGCTACAAGGACGAAATTGAAGACCTGCGCCGAAGCCGCACCTCACTCCACCAGCTGGGCCAGCAGGCGCCCGAGCACACCAAGGTTTGTGCGCTGTGAGAGGAGCCCAGGCAAGGGGCCAGATGAGAAGGATCACTCCAACCACAATGGGAGGGGACGGGAGAGGGGAGAGGGAGAGGCGGTGCAGTCCAAAAAGGGGGACGGAACACCCGCTGTTTTTGAGTTTTGTGCCTGTTTGACGTGTACCTTTCAGTTCCGTCCGATTTGGTTCAAAATCATTCTCAGTTGTGCACCCCTCCCCTCCCTTCCTCATCCCCTCTCTTTTGTTCACTTTTGCCCACCACAGACTACATATTTGCCCTGCCATCCCCACTTTCCCCTTCGCTTAACACCCTTTCCCCTTTGCAATCAACCTGTCGTGCTTTTCCCCGATTTGATACATATATTTCCCACACAGCAACAACGTCATTTTTGTTCGTGCATAAATAAAGAAGAGAGGAGGATTGTGTGCAATTTGTTTGTTTTCACCGTTCGCTTTGCACCTTTTCCCTGTGTTTTTGCACAACTTTCCCCCTTCACTGTCAAAGATTTGGGCTAAAAAGTAAAAAGTGTGTCCGGAATACACTGAAGAAATGCCATTCGTTGCCCTCTCTTGATAGGCGCCCTCCGAGCCATCTCTGCTCGGCGAACGCACAGTCAGACGGGAATACTGCAGAGAGGTGAGAGGATGGGCGGAGGAACAGGTTTAGTTGCGAATGCCGTCGGTTGAGGCCTTCTCCAAGACTGAGGTGAGCTCTTCGCCCCTCACAGCCGGCCAGCACCTGCCCGGCTACACCGTCTCCACGGTGCCCAACGACTGGCGTCTGGCCAGAGATCGGTCAGTCTCCCAAACAGAGTTTCTTGGCCAAAACGCTTCGTTTGAGGGCGCACTCTCGCGTTGTGGAGGTGGCGGACACGTTCGTGGACAAGCCGCAGCTAGTCCCTGATGCGGCGATTTCGCAGCGCTACGGGGGCCGGATCACGATTGAGGAGGCGCTGGACGCCATTCTGCAGTCCACCTCTCCAGTGGAGGCACCGCCGCCTGCCGATCCGGGGTTCGAGGCCGGGGGAAGAGAGGGCCTGAAGAATGCGGGGTTCAGGGTGCCGGAACAAGAACTGCAGTCGCAGAATGCCGACGGACTGGGAATCTTCACGCCCAACCAGACGCTGATGGACCGCGTGGCGGAACAGCCTCACTTGGCCGAGACCCTGCTCAAGGCAAACAAATGATGGATGGACGATGGAATCAAGAGAGGCACGTCCATTCTTCAGAATGAACCGTTGTTTGTGCGCTGTGCGCATTGCCGTCTGGTGCGTCCGATGCGCGATGCGCGTGTCCAGTACTGCTGGTGCAGACACTGCTACACTTACTACTGCTCGCGGCAGTGCCGCCAACGCGACTGGGAGCGGCACCGGGACCGGTGCACGTTCGCGCGCATAAACAGCCTCTGCAAGGAGGTGATCATGAAGGTGCGGCGGGACCCCGAGACGCAGTACCACATGTCCCGCGTGGCGCGGGAGGGCTACCGCCGGGAGGGCCGGGGCTCCGTCAACATCCGCCTCATGTCTGTCGAGAGTCGTTGGTAGATCCCTGTGCCATTTGTTTTTCAGATCTGCGCACTCCGCACTGCTGTACCTGAGCCGGGGCTGGAGCGTGTTCGCCCAGCACGACCCCAACCAGCTGCTGTTCTACTACCCTGTGCAGGCACTGGTGGACCAGAGAAAGGAGCCCAGTCTGATCCAGCTGTGCCGCAAATACAACCCAAAGTGGGCCCTACAAAATGAGGCCCAAATGGTTATATGGGTTGGTTGCAGCGAAAAGTTCATCCTGAGCGTGAGCATCATCGCGGACATTGAGCACTGTCCTGAGACGCCTCCACCGGCCGAGCCGGGTCGAAGCCAACAGCCGCAGGGAGGCGAAACGGCATTTGTGTACAGCACGGCGGTGCCCACGAACGTGTGACTGACCTCTGTTCCGGGAACGGAGCGCAAATTGGACACCGCACGGACTGCCCATGTTTCAAGCGTCCCTCCGCGTCCTGTCAGTCACCCAATTGACATCGCTCCGCTAAATGAGTGTCATACGCCCATCAAGTCCCAAGTTCGCATTCATTTTTGACCATTCGTTCGTTGTTCCACTTTCAAATTACGAACATCCGCTCCCCGAATTCAACCAAATGCTTTCATTTCAACATTTGTCGCCTCCATGTGCAGCCTTAACAACAGCTAACGGACCATACCATACATATCTCCCATTTTTGCACCAATCGCTGTTTAATAGTCAATTCCACGCTTTTAGTAACATTCAAATCCACTGGCCATTTATCGGAATAAATAGATTTTAAATCAAAATCAAAATGAAAGGATGTTGCTGTCGTGGTGTGCTTCCGGGGTGCCTTCCCGCTGTTCACAATCCCTTCTCACACGTCATAATCTTCTTCCGCCTCGCCCTCATCCCCGTCCCCCCCTTGTGCGTCGTCCGTCTTCCTCTGCTGCTGCAAAAACAGCATTGCCTGGTCCACAATGGGCGAATCGGTCGCCGATGGCGTGGCCATGGACGAGGAAGCTGTTGAACTCGGCGGCGGCGGGAAGGCGAACAGGGCGGAGGAACTGGACTGGTCAGGCGGCGGCTGGAGCTGCGAGCACTTCTCCGCCTCCTCACGGCGTGCCTGTTCGAATTATAACGCTTTGCGCGTCCAAAGTTCGCGTCCCTTTTATTATTTCCTGTTCCCTACATCCCTCGGCGCCACAATACCGAGGTTGGGGGGCCTCAACAATGGAATTAGCTCAATTTATGCC
Organism: Radopholus similis; assembly: GCA_013357305.1. Lineage (NCBI taxonomy): Eukaryota > Metazoa > Nematoda > Chromadorea > Rhabditida > Pratylenchidae > Radopholus > Radopholus similis. Next base: position 9,960 of record VAHH01000586.1, on the reverse strand, counting down.
GAACACCGTGCAGTGTCATAAGGGAAGAAATGATTATATTTGCCAATCAATTTGCACGCATATCGGAAAAGGGGATTTTGGTTGTTTTACAGCTTCACACTTTTTTAATATTCAATTCGTCCTCCTCGTTCGGGAGACACTCACTCTCTGTTTTCGCGACGCATAACAAATTTAGGCGAACATGGCCTGTCGGGCGCGTGCCCCAGAACACAATGAGGAAAGGGGATACACAGGCGCACTGGGCCGGGGGCAAGGGTCGAGCGCTGGTATGTGATTACGCGACAGCGGTCGGCACACAACACCATTGTCCTGCCCCCTCCCTCCGGCGGCATATTTTGTTAACAGCCACGGCCCGCCAATAATGTGCCTCCTCCTCCCCCGCTCAGAGCTCAAATGCTGTATGTGTTTTCTTTCACTTTCTTGCCCTGATACGCCGCCAAAAAGCGCCGTTTGGCGCTTGGCTGTGCCGCCGCTCCGCCCTTGTGGACGGGGGGAATCCTTAATGTGGGCCCCAAATGGCGCGGAGATTTCGAAGAAAGCGGCGGAAATCCACTCCAATCCCATTCATTCAATCCCGCCCTTCCGCAATACACCAAAAGGCGTTTCCTTCCCCCGCCCGCCTTTCCCGCTCATCCAATTTTGACTCTCGGAACATGGAATACACGCACATGAGCAACACACACGCTTTTGATGTTTTTGATTGAACCGTTTGCATTTGAGACTGACGCCACTCTCTCTCTCTCTCTCGTTGAAGGGATCTGTCAGTGCATCCAATCTTCTTCACTCCAAAAAACGACAACAAACAGTGCTTATGTCGGCCTACAGCAGCGGAAGGCGACAACAATACAACGTGGACGAAGGGTATGGCGGCACCAGCAGCGGGGGCGCTGAGTACGATGACTACCGAACGGACACAATGCTGGAGGACTACGTGGCTTCTGGCGCCTCCGAGGACGGCGGGGCAAAGCCCCTGCTGGTGTACCGTCTGCCGCTCCCGCAGTACCAGACGGAGTTCCGGCTGCCCACCGATGGTAGGCAAACATTTGCACGCTGGCCCCTCCGTTCCCCTCTTTTGGCCCTTTTACGGTTGAGCAATCCCGCCGACTCTGCTTGCGTTCATTGAATTTCCATCCCCAACAGAGCAGCAGGTTGGAGAGACAGGAAATTTATGCAAATGATTTCCACCAACATAAGTTCCACTTTTCCCATGCCGCATGACCTCTCCCCACAAAAGTCAACATTTGCAGCGATAAGCCAAAGAGTGCCCTATTTATCCGCGCCCTTTTGAAGTTTGAACACTCGGCCGCGTCTGCGGCTAAAATATCGTGGGAGAGGCGCCGACGGAAGACTAAATGACAATAAACGCCAAACTCGGCGCGGTCCTTTGCTCCTCTTTGCCGCTTTCCTCATGGGAAAATTACCCTGCTGTCCGCTCTGGAAGAAGGCACATCAGAATATTTGCATTAATGGCGTAGGCGACCCAATAGAAGAGTGGTGGCGGAGGGCAAATTCCTTTACTCGCGGGACCAAATGCGGGAACAGCGCGTCAAGTTGTTTATGCGGAAAATCCATTCAACCGCAGCAAAAACAGGCCATTAAGGGGGCCAATTCGTTTTTGCATATTTTGAAAGGCCAACCGAAGGTGTCCCTTTCGTGCACCGTCAGTGCGTGGTGTTCTCGCGCAACGCCCTTCCGCGTCCGGAGGACCTAAGCCAGTCACTCACTCATCAATGGGTGGTGCCCCACTAGGTATTTATCAAGTTTCAATCGTCGCCCTCTTCTCTCCCGCCTTCACAAAGGCAACAGCATCCCTTCCCCGGTGCTCAACACGCACACTTTACAAACAACCTGACACCCACAATCCGCCCTTTGTCCCGGGCACTGCGCACCCGCATAAGAAAAAGAACAAACAGCAGGCTTTCCCCAAAAAATCGCTAATGGTTTGCACCTTGAAGATAAACGAAACCTGCAAATTTTGTGTTCTTGGCCCAATAAAGGCCCTCCCCGATTCTTCCAATGCCATTCGGGGCATTCGAGAAGCGTTCGAATTTATCGTTTCTTTTTCCCATGAAACTGCCCGTTTGGCCCACCTGTTCAATTAGACGCTGCTGCATTTGCCAGAGCTGGTCCTCCGGAATTCCGCACTGTTAAACAGTGTTGAAAATCAATCGACTTTTTGCCCCTACCTTGTCCAAACGCGAGTTCTTCCTTTTCAGGCGCTTCTCCGCCGCAATTTTGCACTCGCCCAGCACCGAGTTGGCCGCATCCACGTATTCGCGTGGAAAATTGAGATTTTTGAGCGCTAAGTGGGAAGGGAGGAAGCATTTGCAGTGTTTTAGCAACAATTTGAAAATGCGGAGGATTGGCTAATGAAAGTTAATTCCGCTCGGACTGGCCCCGAATCTTTTCCCGTTTTGTTGCCAGAGTCGTCACTTCCCCCTGCCTCTCATTAGTTAGTCCCATTCTTTGTCCGCAAACAAAGCTCCAAGTGCCCTCCCTTTTCCAGGCCGGTCTGTGCTGAAATTGTCATCATTGACATGGCAATGCGGGGAAATGGGCTCAAATTTCGGCTAATTTGACACTGTCCCAGTGCGCCAAAATTCATGTGCCCATACAGTTTAGTGTCATATCAGAGATTGGCGAAGATAAAACGGAAGGCGTCTGCGTCTGTTGAGAGGCGGGCGGAGCGACTGTGCGGGAGGGAGAGGAGGCTCTGAGTGACTTTGAAGGGGCGCGAGGAGGACGAACGCGTAAGGCGTAAGCGCTAACCCCGCGGAATATCCCCAAAGGGATTCCCTCAGCGCACCCTTCCCGCCGGCCGCCCAGCGGAGATGGAAAAAAGCCAATGAATTCACAAACTGCCCCCATATCTGGCCGGCACCTTGCCTGCACTTTTTACCTGAGCCCGATGCGAACAGGAAGGAACCTGGCGATTACCTACTTGAACTTCCCTCTCCCGTTCACCCCCTGCCCCGATCGCGAAGGAAAAGATCTCGCGTTCAGATAATTAAATAAATTCCTACCTTTTTGGACGTGATCGTGGTAGATGGTCTTCCGGTGATCTTTGGAAGATATCATTTGCGCTTCCCGCGAGACGTAGCGAACAAACTCCGCGCAACACTGGTTGACGAGTTCGCGTGTCTCGTTCGCAATCCTCATGTCCGGCAGGACGTCCTTGATGATCATGTTTATGCCCTTCTGCGGAAGTCCGACCTCGTTGTCCTCTTCGGCCATTTTCCTGCAAAAACAAAGAATAAACCAATTATTCAGCACTAACTATTTTCCCTCATGTCCTCATCCAACATAACCCTCCATCCCACATCAATTCGCCCTTCTTTCTTTCCCAGCATATTCCAGCATAAATGTCAATGTCAAATAGGCTAATGAGCGATACGGAAGACGCAGAGGGCAAAGTCAGTCGCCAGTTGCCCTTCCTTCCGTTTCCTCCCGTCCTCGCAGGGCCGGATCCCAACTTTCACGATTTTCCACAAAAACTAAAAATGAGTGCACATACGCAAAAAGATGGCGTGCACTGGAAACTCCCAACGCTCGCAATCCCTGCCCCTTCCCCGCTCCTCCAAATTGCACAACTCGTAGACAGTGGATTCCAGTCATTTCCTTTCGTCCAGTCCACCACCAAAGTATTTGTTGTTAACCGAACTCCCTTCAGAAGCGATGAACAACCTAACGGACATCTCGACCGATGCGGCGGACTTCCTCATTGCGCTGACCTCCACTCTGGCCTCGCCCGTCGCTTCCACGGACGCAAATGTCACGAACGCAACATCCCTTCCTCGCCTCTCGCCGCGCACAATTGGGGTGGCCGCCTATTGCTACATTTTGCCAGTGGTGGGATTTAAAAGGAAATGCCATTTGACCCCCTTTTTCTTTTTCGGTCTGTGTGCTGGGCATCATCGGGAATCTGATGAACGTCATCACGTTGGCCAGTCCTCGGCTGCGGGCCGTTTCCTACATGTACCTGCGTGCCCTGGCCATTGCTGACCTCCTGTGCATGTTCTTCGTGCTCGTCTTTGCCAGTTTTGAAGTGCTGGAAAAGCTGTTCGCGGTCCCAGTCGACCGGCATCCCCTCTTCGGATTCTATCAGGCGCACATTATGCTCGCTGTAAGCAAAACGCGAACAAGAAGCACCGAACTTGGATTTGAACCTTTCAGTTCATCAATTGGAGTCTTTCGACTGGGGTTTTCATCGTTGTTGCGCTGAGTCTCGAGCGATACGTTTCTGTGGTCTTTCCTCTGCATTTTCGCGTGTGGAATTCACCGCAAAGAGCGATGAAGGCAATCATGGCGGCCTATTTGATTCCTGCACTCTTCTATATTCCCTACGGAATCGGGCGATACTCCATAAAGGTGAACGTAACACCGGATGGCATCGCGCACTACTCTGCTGAAGACAGTGAAGTGTCCAAAACGCTGGGCTGGCAGGTACAAATGAAAGATGTGGATTGATTCCAACGCAACATGAACATCTTTGCCTAGATTTACAAGTGGATACGAGAAGGACTGCTCCGCTTCTTGCCCATCATCATCCTCTTCGTGCTTAACTCCCAAATTATGATTGCATTTCGGCGGCGACAGAGGATGTTCAACCGGCTGCGGAACAGAGACCAAGCAAATGCCGCCCGAGATGACACGCTGTTGTACATTCTGGGCGGAATTGCAGTGATGTTCTTCGTTTGCAACATTCCAGCCGCCATGAATCTGTTATTCATTAACGAGACGGTAAAGAAGCGTCTGGATTATCAGGTGAAATGCAACATCATATGTACATCAAATGGACCTCTCTTTGTTCTCACCCGACAGATCTTCCGCGCTGTAGCCAATCTGCTCGAGATCACAAATCATGCTGCTCAATTCTACATATTTTGCGTGTGCTCAAGTGACTACCGAATCAGTCAGTAATCAATCAATAGTTTTAATTCAATATTATTTTGTTGTGTTTTCAGCTTTCATGCAGAAATTCCCTTGTCTTCGAGTAAGCGAACGGGGACACTCCCTATCCTAAATCCCATACCAGTCTCCTACGCTCAGGCCTACTATGTCAACAAAAGCAAGCTCTGCTCGTTCCTACGTCACGTGCCAAAACGATCCACAACTTTTGGTCAACGGAGAGACTCAGTCGGCAGAGAAGGTGCAGATGTCGGACCAGTGCTGAGGCGCTCCAACTCTGCCAACACAATGCCGGGGCATAAGAATCGGGAAGGGATGCCGTGCATAAGAAGTGCCACAATCACCGCGGAGCTGGTCTCTACCTGCGGCGGCAGAGTTGCGGAACAGGAGACAGTCGACTCGCGGGTGCAGTTGGCCAGCGAGGAGTCCCTCAGCGATGAGTCGGAGACTCTGCTCCAACTCTGATCCGATGGACTATGCCAAAACAATTTCGACCGCCCCACTGTCCTCACAAACACAGACACCGGCTATATGTCTGAGCACCCAATGAACGACAACCGGGGAACAAGGAAACTGGGACCGACTCCACAGACGAGGGAAGAACGAGTTTCTTGTGACAAAACTGAACCATCAACCCGAATCATTCCCACCACATCTATAATCTCCTGCTTACAAATATGTATTGATACTTAATGAATTTGAGTAACGTATAAAATTTTGTCCAGACCCCAAACACAATAGAGAATAAACCCACCGATTTTCCTCCAGATCCAGTCCCAGGCACTGCACAGCGTACTCCTTGGTTGATTTGAGACAGATTTGAGTGATGCAATACAATTTAGCCTGTGAATAAACACTAAATACCAAAAATTTACAAAATACAAAAATATGTAATTGCTTCATTTCTGGCTAGTCGTTTTTGGAAGGTAACTTATAATATCTGAAAAACAGTTTTATGCGCATCTCTTGGACCAAGTAAAATTCTATTATAAATAAATATTGACACATATGATATGGACAGAAAAGGCCGCTAATTGGATTTCGCCAATCTATCAGTGCTCTGCTACCAATTTTTAGGGAATGTCCGCATCACAATGATCATGGCAATGAACGACCAGATGACGAATATAACGGTTCCGATCATCAAGAAGTTAAAACAGGATTTATAAGCATGGTGCTGTAGACGTCCACTTTCCCGCAACAAGTTCTCTTTGTTAGAAAGCGCTAATCGCTGCATTACGTCTAGCGCCTGGAGTGGAATAATATTTAATATCTCCCTCAATCATTTTTATAACTTTGTAAAATTATTAGAACTCGAGGGAACCTTATTTCACCATTATAATCTCTCTACCTTTTGTTGGAATTTTATTATGGATAAATTATTATTATAATTCGTTTGTACAAATTTTACCGCGTTGTCTTCTTTCAATACAGTCCCTGCCGTTGTAAAATTGTGCTTGAGCGAAGAAGTCAACCTCAATAATTCGTTGGCTAATTTTTCTTGGTGATCCTCTTCTTCCAACAAATCATTAGCATCATTGCCTCGCACTCCGGACTTGCTTGGTCCAATTCTTTTGTGAATATTCGAAGAATCAGAACTTTGCCGAATCATCGTTCAGTGCCTAGAGGCTGGTAAAAATCTGAAAAATGTAAGTGAAAATTTATTTGTTATGCACCTGCCAGTTGGGATATGGCTTACACTGGCAGCTGGCAGCAAAAAAAAGAAGCTTAAAAAACGCCGAAAACTTTTCGCGCTAAAATTGGAAGCTTCACAAATATCTAATGTTGGCGTGTTCGGAGGGTACTATTAAGCTTCAGAAATATTTGGCAGCATTTCTATTTTTATTTCTACTACTTTTGGTAGGGAGAAAAATTTGGCGGCTTTTACCATTTTTGGTAGCGAAAAGCGAATTAACAATTAAGAATTAATCCACTCGCTTTTTATAATTTTATAATCCCCATCTCAGATCTCACAGAAAGCCAGAAAAATTTAAACTTTTACTCGTTTTCGAATTCCGTATTCGTTCCTGCAGTCCTGCACTTCCCGTTTCGATTCCACCACTCCACCAGCATAGGGGTGGCAAAAAGCACAAAACGCACAAATACGCACATTGCAGTGAGCGCAGAGAAGCGAACAAACAGCAAATTGTGTGAACAAACAAACGTTACACACAAAAACAAACAAAAAACACAATTTGCTCCACCGTTACATGCATGATTACGACATTGATCTTGTATAATTTCATTTTTTTTGTGGAGTATTTTATGGAGAATTGATAAAATCGGATAAGTATAATCACCGCCCTATTTTGGAGAAAAAGCGCCCTAATTTGTTGTGTCCCCCCCTATTTTTTCAAAATTAGGGCGCTTTTTCTCCAAAATAGGGCGCTAATTAATCCCATTGCTGATAAAATACCTAATAATATCAATAAACAAATGATTAGTATTGGTCATCCAAACACCCAATAAATTTCAAAATAAAATTTTTTTTCTGCAAAAACTGTCTTATTGAAAATTTACCAATATTGTTGTTTACAGTTATCATTAATCATTACTTCATTACCTGTATAAGTAGTTTACTTATACTAGGTACTATTTTGTTTTCGGTTTTCACTTTTCGTTTCTATTCTCATCGCTTCAAATCTGATACTGTGTTATCCCTCGACTTCCGACTTGCCAGTTGCCATAGGCGACGCGATATCTGATTCAGTGATTGATCAATGAATATTCAAAAATTAAAATTTACGGGTATTGAACCAATAACTTTTTTTAAATCTGTTAGGAATTCTTCCCGATTTCACCAACTCACAACAACTAACAATTAAACTTTTTTTAAAATTGTCGAAAGAAAACATTACCATGATTGTTGTTTACAGGATCGGAATTCAGTTTTTACTCGAAGTCGTTCATCCTTGTGAGTGATAAGTTAATCGGTATTTGAAATGGTAAAAACAAAAGATTTTGAATAACTATAATGTCAATTATATATTTAGGAAACGCCCGATTCTGGGACATCTTCGGCCGAAGACACTTTTGAGCGGACTTTCCGAAAGCCAATTCAATTGGGTGCATTCCTTAACGGTGTCAGAGCTAATCCGGCTCCAAATGGTCCAACACGTCGAATCGGAACGGTTTGTCATTTTATTTATATTATAATCCAACTAAATATAAATCATAGATAACTTAAAAAGCCATATATATCTTATTGTATCTAGATTGTCGTTGAATGCAAATCGTCACGTCAACCACGAGGAATGGATTGTGTGATATTCGAAAATGGAGATGCGACACCCAATCTGGAACTTGAAGATTACATCGAAAACAAAGTGGAACTATACAATGTGCTTATGCGTCGGGAACGCGCTGCCGGTCAAAGAGGCCGACCATCTCTTTCCCCGTTTCGTTTGGGCGACAAAGCCAATGTCAATGAGAAGGGCGGAGAAAAATCAGGAGGACTTTCCTACCATCTAACGGTGAAGATTTAAATTTGAATGCTTATTTATTAAATTTTGATTGTAGGCGAGTTTGACTGAAACACGCAATCCAAATACTCCCGAAGAACATATCGTGCGCTACAACGCTCATTTTGAGGTAATAGCTAAATAGATTTTAATGTTGCTTAGTGTCTATGATTATATTGTTCTTCATTCTAGTACATTGCTCCGCCTGACCCAACCAAGCGCCAGGGGACTAAAGAGCATAGAAGTGACATGAAAGAAGAACCAAAGGGAGGGGGATTTGCAGGAGAAGCTGGTGGGTCTGGATCGAGCCAGGTATGAAGCGGGACCTGAGACATTGAATTGTTGAAAATAATTTATAAAAATCGATATTCATTTTTAAAATGTGAGTTGGTGGAATAAAGGAGCATATACCTAAACACATTATTGAATCAACCAAGTTATTACGAAACCATTGTTACATATTATTTATTGTGCATATGAATAGCTTTCTGTTGATTAGGCATCAATGTGGATTTGGCCACGAAAAAAGCGCGCGTAGACAACTACATTGAGTGGACCAAACACGAGCAAAAGGTCACACTCCTCAAGTGGAAGAAGGCATTGCTGCACTATTAAAATGAGAAGACTGAATACGGCGTAGCGTTGACAGAGGCCGACGAGGCGAAAGCCAGGCTGGATGAAATGAAAGCAAAGTTAAAGCCAAAGGCGAAGTCCATCGAAGTGATTGCAATGAGTTGTGATGAAATCGGAAGGAATTTGGTGCAGAATACCCGAAAGCAAGCGAATCTTGAAAACCGGTTGACTGAAGCAAAGGACAGATCTGGCCAACACGAGGTCGGTTTCGTTCATTTTAATCGTCGGAATTAGTAACAATTTTTAGCTGCAAGATGCAAGCCGTGAATTGGAGCGAGTGCAAAAGGCCCACCAGAATTGGGACAACGAAAGGTCGAAGCTGGAAAATGCGGTTCAGAACTTCAAGGGAATTGCCATCGCTGCAATCTTTGTGGCTACATCTGTCAGAATGGGAATTCGTCGGCAACATATATGAAGTAAGTTAGTGAATGCAATTTATTATTGCCCAAGTCCTTTAGACGTCACAGACAAAAACACATTGGCGCGGAATTGATTCCGAAGCTCGAATATGAGGTACAACAAAAGCAGTTGTTTGCTGCAATAAAAGGGCGTTCGTTTCTCTCGTTTGACGACAAGGAGCTAGTAGAGCATCTGGATTCATATGGGAAACTCAGGTATGTTTAAATTAATATGTAATTAAGCATGAATATTTGGTTTAGTGTTGCTTGAAAGGAAGCGAATATTCCGTGTGAAGTTGAAAAGGTGTTGCTGTCACGCAGGCAATTGAGTAACAAAGTGAAGGAAAAGGTACACAGCGGCGACTTGTCAAACAAATTCTCTGAACTAGTTGAACTAGCCAGGAAGAGAGGTTTGCAGACTTCCTAAAAAACATTCACTTCAGTTTTAGGAGACGATTGTGATTTTATGGTCAATATCACCTCATGCCGTTTTTGCAGCAAGTGCACGAAACTCAAAGAAAACGCCTTCAAATCGGAACAAAAATATGATCATTTTGCAT
>VAHH01000585.1:0-26127 GCA_013357305.1 Radopholus similis | reverse complement strand
AAGTGTCCGGTGGTGGTGGACTTCCCGGAGTCGACGTGACCAATCACCACAATGTTGATATGGATCTTTTCCTTGCCCATTGTTGTGGATTGTCAAGTTTTTGCGTTGGAATATAAATAGATGAAAGCTATGAAGCTCGCTAGATTACCTTTGAAAATTTGAATAATTAAAATCAAAAAAATTACAAAACCCGCTAGACTTAAAGCTTAACCAATATTCAGTTCCTCAATCAGTAAAATTCATAAATCATTATACTTATTACTAGGTGCAAACAAAATTGTGGATTGGGCGAACGCTTGGTATGGGTCAAGTTGAGTTGGCTTTGGATAAGGGAATGATGCTTGTAGAATGTTGGAGATGGAGTAATGTGGTGAATCGCGACCAATGCAAAGCGAAGAAGAAGGTCAAGTCGATTATCGTATCTCTATTGATTGCTTTTAGAGTTTGTATTGAAACGAATGAAAATCTATCAATTTGAATTTAAAGAGTAAGAGAGAAAGAGATAAGAGAGTGAAGATATTTTTTTATGTAATGTATGATCTTGTAGTTCAATCTTGTGTGTTTTTGTAAATGAAGAAACTAAAAAGTGGAGATGAAAATGATTATTGAAGAATAAAGAATTGTTACTTGTTTCTTGTTTTTAGCTCTTACAACATGTGTAATAAAAACCTATTATAAACTTCATAGCGTAAATAAAATAAAAATTTATTTTTTTTAATTCACTTCAGTGAATTGCATTGATTGAATTTTTTTAATTTTACAGAATAAAATTGGAAACTCTCGCTGTTCGTCGACTCTACAGTCAGTTTTCAACCAACTTTTGGCGGCGAAATAATGCGAGCAAAGTGGCGTAAGAAGCGGATGCGTCGACTGAAGCGCAAGCGCAGACAGGCCAAGAAGTGAGCTAGCTGTCTCGAAGCGCCGAGCGACGGAGGACAAGGAGCGGAATTTCTCGAAGCCCATCATCGCATCTGTATATTCTTCTGTTTGGACTCCAGATTTGTGTCGGATTGCCTCATTGTTGTTATTTTTACGAATAAATTTGTTATTTGGAGATAAATTCATACAGTCCATTTTGTTAATTTTGGTTATAGCAGTTGAACAAAGACCGGACTATTTTTTATGCATACAGCGTTTTCACCTGTGGCCTTTCACGGGTATAGAAAGTTTTGATTGAGTTTTGCGGGTACTTCTTAAAATGACCTCATCCGAATTGGTAAACCAGAGGTGTGAGGTCGGTGATGAACAGCAGTCAACCCATGAGATTAACGAGGAAAGACGTTGGAAAGACATCCGGTATTTGACTGACCGACCGTCTAAATTTGCCCCGATACATTTTACACCCGGAATCCAGGTTTTTAAATTGTAGAAGATTGTAATATTTTTTCTTTTTCTTAAGAACTTTGAGACCATTCAAAAAATTCGGATCCTTGTGGTCGGTGCAGGAGGACTTGGCTGTGAGATCCTGAAGGATTTGGTTCGGCAAAATTCTTCCAAATCTTACAAATATCGAATTGTAGGCGTTATCTGGATTCTGTAATATTGATGTGATCGACATGGACACCATTGACCTCTCCAACTTGAACAGGCAATTCCTGTTTCGGTAAGCTAATCCCTTTAATTCAAATTATCCTTCTGATTCATTTGTTTGTTTTCAGTGATAATGATATCGGTAAATCAAAGGCAGAAATGGCTTCCGCATTCATTCAAAAACGGGTGAAGGGTTGTCGAGTGACCCCGTAATTCTATTTAGCTGTATTTATACCTAACTATTCGGTCCCATTCGCCAGGCATCACTGCAAGATTCAAGACAAGCCATTGAGCTTTTATCGTGGATTTCACATCATCATCTGCGGATTGGACTCAATTGAGGCAAGGCGCTGGTTGAACGCGACAGTGGTAAGCAAACCCAAATAAATGCGGCAAAAGCAAATAATACAATAGATTTCACAATTTAATGAATGACTCTTAATCTTACACTTTTAGTGTTCTTTGGTGCGTTTTGATGAGCAAAATAAGCCACTGCAGCAGACCATTGTGCCGCTGATCGATGGTGGGACGGAGGGATTCAAGGGGGCTTCTCGAGTCATCCTTCCGTTCATGAGCCCCTGTGTGGAGTGCACTCTTTTCATGTACCCGAAACAGGTTCTTCGTATATTTTGACATTAAAGTTAAATATCCCAATTCAGATAAACTATCCACTCTGCACCATTGCGAGCACTCCGCGACTGCCGGAGCACTGTGTGGAGTACGTGAAAATGATCCTCTGGGATGAGAAGAAGCCCTTTGGCGAGGGTATTCGGCCACAATGACTATCCCAATATTTTCTTAAATCATATTGGCAGGCGTTCCCTTGGATGCTGATGATCCCAAACACGTGAATTGGGTGTTCGAAGAGGCACTGAAGCGTGCCAGCGAGTACCAAATACAGGGGGTGGATTTGCGGTTGACCCAGGGAGTACTCAAACGCATCATTCCGGCGGTGGCATCCACAAATGCCATAATAGCGGGTATCGCCTTGATTGGGCATAACTTTTCAATTATGAGCGTATTTTGGTTAGGTTCTTGCACGCTGGAAGTGCTGAAACTGTCTTCCAAGTGATTCACTTCGATCAAATTGCTTTTAACACAAAATAAGTTTTAGCGTCTCCAATCTGCTGGACAATTACATGATGTTCAGCCAAATTGAGGGAGTCTCATTCGAAGTGGTCAAGTTGGAGCGAAATCCCGATTGTTTGGTTTGCGGCGGCACCACTCGCACCTACCAATTGCAAACGATGCTGACGCTGAGCCAATTCATCGAAGAGCTGAAGGACAAATAGTTTGTCCGTGTTATTTGTCTCGGCCTTTGAATGTGTGTTTGCAGTGAACTGAAGAACCCATCCGTGAGGACCAGCGACTCATTTCTCTACGAAATCAACGCTTTGATGCCGCAAATGGCCGAAATCAGCAGCGCCAATCTGTCCAAAACACTCGAGGAGCTGCTCGTGGTGGAGAACAGCGAACTGGTGATTGCGGACGAGTCTCTGACCAAACCTCTGCTGTTGCGCATCAAATACGCGCAGAACAATTAGCAGGACTTACATTCAGGGAACCCTAGAATTTTTGACCAGAATCATTTGCGGGTCTTTGTTTGAAATGAAAATGATTTCCCATCATTTCTGTTGTTATGCATTATTTTAACATTTAACCTTTCCCGCATAAACTTTCACTCCAAAGTCGCGGTTGGACATTTTCGCTTGCCTAAATTGAATTGATCCAGCAAAAAAACGAATGAGAGTTGAGATATTGTGTCAATTGACGGATAGTTTGGGATGGCAAAATTGGGACTTTACGAAAGCGAATATTATAAATAAATTAAGCTTATTTTTTAGGCAAGTAATAATAATTATTAATTAATAGTAAGTGAATGAGTGAGAACGGGGAAGGGAACGGACATTGTTTAGCTGCTTCAAAAAATAAAGTTTAAAAATGACAAATGCACTTAATTGTCCATACTTTACCCGCTCGTTCACATCAGCGGTCAGCAGAAGGGAATATCTCGTCGCGCAACTTCCCCCATTGCATGCATTCAGCCAGTTCAGCCCGCTCCATCATCTTCGCGCTCTCCCCCGCCTTGAACTTGCTGCTTCGGTCAAATTCGCAGAGGGCATGTGCATACAAAACCGTAGGCCTGAGTGAGTGAGTCTGGTCAAAATGTCGAGCCGCCAATAATGTTTCTTTTATGCAGGTACCTTCATCTTTTCCAAACGTACAGACAAGGGACCCTTCATTCGCATTTTCTGAAGTTTTTGAATTAATTCATCAAATATTTTTAGGCCCACGAATGCATGAATGGTTGGCAAATGAGGGCAGAAGCCAAAGACCGGCGGGTTGTTCATCCAATATGTCTACCGTCCCGGCAGCTCCATGTATTCCTCGTACTTTGGGACATTGAAGACGTTGATTGGACTGAAAGAGTTGAAGGAGCAGATGTTCTCGATTCGGGCTGCATCGATTACACCTAAAAGATGTTCACCCTTTCGTTGCGAATCCCATTATATCCTCACCATTCGGTACTTGACGATCGCCTCTGGGAATGTTCCCTGCATACAAAGCGTACAACTCAGCGCTCCTTTGGGGATTTTTGCGGAGTTCTTGCATCACACGCCCGATGTTGAGCAGGGCCGACTGGCCAGCATGTCTGTCCGTGATCAGATTGTGTGAAAGAAGAAGCATGCCCTCCAATTCATCCACGAAGGCAATGGAGAACGCTTTTGACGCAAGCAGCAATGTGCCCTAAAGCATAATGTATCCAACGCACATCTACATTGTGCCAACAAATGCAAATGCTAGCTCACCAACAGCCCCACACACCTTGCAAATGTTCCTTTTCGCGATCAGCCCCTTTCCTTTGTTCGCAACATCGGAAATCGCCACAGGACCAACGTAGTCGGCAATATCCAAGCGGCGCTCGCCCCTCTTGTAGGCCTGAATGGACGATTTGGAAAATTAATGTATAAATGTGTATCCACCCGATTATAAATTTCGCGGATGTCGTACACACCAGATTTTGACTCCCCGATGCGGTCCTTTGCCCTCTGCAATTCAGCTTTGTACTCAGCATTTGGAAACTCATTGCAAAGCGTCTCGAAATGGTGCAGAGCCTGCTCCCAGTTGCGCATTCCATAGGCAGCTTTTCCGAGTCTTCAAACTTGTATTTGACATAACAGAGTGAAGTATCCGCTTTTGACCTTCGAACTGCCTTCTCTTTGTCCGCACCGTTGTTCAACGCCTCGTTGACCGCTTCGTATGCCTCAAAAAATCGACCTTCTTCAAGGTAAACAGCCGCCTTGTTCATTTGAATCACTGCTGAATTGGGCTCGATCTGATAAATCATAAATTATTACAAAAATTCGCCTTAAGAATTACCCGCAATGCTTGATTGTAGAATTTAAGAGCCCCTAAGAAATCTCGCCGCTTAAAGCATTCGTTTCCCTTACTCTTCAACAGATCAAATGAGTTGGACCGCTGCACGTGCCAATCGAGAACACCAATATTTTCCAACATCTGAATTTTTCCGTCTTTAAGGAATATAGTATATTGACGAAGTTAGCCTTTTGATCAGTTTCGTCAACGAAGATCACGTCTGAGGGCGAGTCCATTCGAATTATCACTTTGTCTGAGCCAATCGAGGCGTACTTCATGCATGGCTCTTTTAGGAGTAAAATTGTGCCCTTCGGAAGCCAGTTCGATTTGAACATATCGGCGTTAAACCCGTACAATGAAAGATCTTCAACATCGCCGTTTTGATCCTCGATAAGGACATGAGTGCCGACCTGATCAATCATATTTATATCGAGCACAATTAACATTAACGGAAAAAATTGATACAGTGATTTCCGAATCGACGATGGTTCGACAAACGATAAATGCCCCTATCATTCGGGGCGTAACTGCTATGGCTCTGACCTAGCATGTGTGAAAGGAAGCAATAAAAAAGGCATACTGGAATCAGTAACAATTACCTGAAACAATGGTCTGCACAATCTTGACCTGCGCATACCCCGTCTTCTTATTGGTTTTCACCCCGTACTGCAATTTCCAGGCCAGAATGGCCTCATCTCTGTTCTTAGCTGGACGCACTTTCGGTGCACCTTTGTTGCGTTCGAGCGCTGCTTTAGCATCTTTGTTTCCTTGCTTGAAAAGGGCATTTAAGGCTTGGCAATCCATTTTGGATCAAATATTTCTGGTCAAAAATGAAAACCAAAATTAGGCTGGTCTGATCAATGATCATTCTGGACAAAGTTGTAATTGTAAAGCCCCCAAGACTTGACGCCAAATATTTTCAAACAATTGTGCTGTGACCGCAGACAAAAGCCCAGTCCTTCAAAGGGGAGGAACGGAGAACGCGGTGATACGACAAGAAAGGGAAGAGTGGGACGGTTAGTTCTGGGCAGATCGGGGAACAGTGATTGACGGCCAGAAGCCTTGAGAGGATTTTGGGATGGGCAACCTGGGTTTGGGCAGAAACGGGAAAACAATCCAAATATTCTGAATCGTCATTTAATAGTAAAAGTCGAGACTTATTACCTATCAATTACGCGCCTAAAGAGCTATTTTGCATTTTTGCTCTATCCTGCGCTGCATAATTTTTCCCTCAACAATTGCCGTCGACAATTGGAAGTTCATTTTGATTGAATCTAATTGGTACACAGCTTTCTATTTTAGAAATTTAGAACCTACATACAGCCTGGGTCATAAGGTCATAACTATATGTTTTTCTTTTTCCACAGGAGGTGTGTTAATGATATATGAATATGAAGACATGTTTGATGCACGTTTGCGAGACTTTAAAATACATGGTATTTTCGTCAATGAATCTCGAAAATAGTTACATAAAAATAAACGTCGCCGAGCTCAATACGTCACAACTTCTTTTGGTTTTCGCGTCACTTCTCTCGTTCCTCCAACCGAGCTCACTGGCCACCCTCGACGTGTGTCTTCTTCGGCAGCAGCACTGCCTGGATGTTCGGCAACACACCGCCCTGCGCAATGGTGACACCGGAGAGCAGCTGCAAGACAAAAAGAGGGACTTAAATTTTAGCCAAAGAATAAAGAAATGTCGTGTTGAAGTTGAACAGATAGGTAATTGAGAAGAGTTTGTGATAAGGATGCGTGGAAGAGGAAGATATGAAGAGTTGGAAGTAGTGGAATAAGAGGTGTGGAGAACAGAACTGGAAATGAGGGGATGTCCTCCCCAAGAGGGTTATAGAGCCCAAATGTCTTTGGATGGAGAGAATAATAAGGTAGATTGAAAATCGATATTGAGGGAAGAGTTTAGGAAGAGAATGAGAAGAAAGTGATTTAAAAAGAATGAGGAACTGGAAAGTAAGAAATAAGGAAATGATGAAGGAAAGAAATCGATAAGGAAGTAGAGATGAGTAAAAGAATGGATAATGTATGAGAAGAAAGATAATGAAATGGATGAGGAAAAGATGAAAAGAAAGAAGAGTGAAAATAGATAAATGAGAAGTGATGATGAATGATGAAAAACATGAAGAAAAATGGATAGGAGAAAATGTGAGATGAGGAGTAGAAGAAACTGAGAAAGACGCCATTTCTAACCTTGTTCAGCTCTTCGTCGTTGCGAACCGCCAGCTGGAGATGGCGGGGATTGATGCGTGACTTTTTGTTGTCGCGGGCAGCGTTGCCGGCCAGTTCGAGCACTTCGGCCGCCAAGTATTCGAGCACCGCAGCCAGATAAACTGGCGCGCCGGCGCCCACACGCTCCGCGTAATGACCTGAATGGGACGTGAAAGGTCAATCCAAAATTGCGTTAGAAGTTAGATGTTTGAACTCAAACCTTTGCGCAGTAGACGGTGCAGACGCCCAACCGGGAACTGGAGTCCGGCACGCGAAGATCGCGACTTAGCCTTTCCCCCAGTCTTCGCTTTCCCACCCTTTCCACGTCCGGACATTTTGCGCTTGTTTACGTTAGTTGATTGTTGAAAGGTAAAAATTAAAGTCGCTAAAGTGATTGATGTTTTAATCCAAAATTGAATACCTAATCACTATTTATTATGAATTTTTGATAGCTAAGAGCTAATGCAAAGAGATAGGCAAGTCAATACGACAATAGTGAAATTCGTTCTTCAAGATGCGCCACTCCCACACCACGGACCACGAGTCCACGACTGAGACCGGCCGGGACCTGACCCGCTGGCCCAACGGATAGAGCAGATCACAGCAGATGGGATGGCACGATGGCAGATGCAGAATTGCAAAATGCAGATCGCAGATGGGGAAATAAAATCAAAACGCCAAAGATGCGAAACATTATTTTTTTTAAAAATACAACCATTACCCATTGTAGTTTGTAGATTGTATGTACCCAATCCCAATATCCAATAGTCGAGTAGTCCAATACCAACACCACTAGGTAAAATAAACCAGTATCATAATTCATAAACATCATGTCACAGATAATTATAATAATTTGTGTTTATACTGCTTTTTACAGTTTCTTTAAGTTTACAGAACAAATGGGGAAAAAGCGGCGGATCAAGACTGGCGCAGGAGATGTGGTTTCGACGCCTGGACCACTTCACAAGCAAATTGAAAAGTCGGCATTAGCAAAGCAAAAATTCAAGCCGCACAAGGAATTCAGCGAGGCAGACAAAAAGAATGACAAAGTATCAGTTTTTAGATCTTAAAATAATTATTTTGTCGGTTCAGTTTGTTGACGCCAATTTGAGCTCAAAGATCTTGCTGGAAGCTCAAAAGCAATGGCGCGAGGAAGAGGTGGAGGATGGCGACGCAGCACTTGTGGATAAGGAAGAAGAGTTCGACACGGAGGCGAAAGAGCTCGCCGACCATCTGGATGAAATAGACCCGGAGGAGGAGGCAGACTTCGACCAGTTCGAAACTGCTCGAAAGGTCAAGATTGGCGGACAAACCATCTACGATGTCATCCAACGGAAGAAACAGGAGAGAGCCAAAGATCCGCCGGTCCAAGCGGTAACCAAATGGCACATGACGAATTATAAATCCGTTCCAGATAATAGAAGGCGTGGATCCGACTGTTGTGACGCTGTACACAGAGATTGGCCAATTGTTGGCGAAGTACCGCAGCGGCAAAGTGCCGAAGGCGTTCAAGATCATTCCGGTTCTGGCCAAATGGGAGCAGATTTTGGAGTAAAAGCGCAAATTTCGCGTTCGCAATTCCATCCATTTCTCCTGTTCAGATTGACGCGACCCGATGGCTGGACTTCGGCCGCGATGTTGTACGCAACTCGCATTTTCTCGGCCACCGGAACGCCCGCTCAGTGCCAACGGTTCTACAATTTGGTGGTGTTGCCGCGCGTGCGGGACGAGATCGATGAGTTCAAGAAGCTTAACGTCCACATGTACCAGTGCCTCTCCAAGGCCATCTTCAAGCCTGCCGCCTTCTTCAAGGGAATTCTGCTCCCGCTGTGCAGGGTTTCCAGCAAAGAGAGATGCAATAAATGGTCTGTTGCTTCCCTTTCAGTCGGGCACCTGCACTCTGCGCGAAGCGGTCATTTTCGGCTCTGTTCTGCGCAAAATATCGATTCCGCAACTGCACGCAGCCGCAGCAATGCTCAGCGTAATTTAAAAGGGAGAAACAAAGAAGTCCCATTGCCCCTCAGATAGCCGAGATAGAGGAGTACAACGGGGCCAGTTCCTTCCTGTTGCGGGTGCTCATCGAGAAGCACTACACACTGCCGTTCCGCGCCCTCGACGGACTCGTGTTCCATTTTCTGAGGTGAATTTGCGCACACATAATATTGTATTAAACTGTTGTTCCCGCTCTTCAGAATGCGAAGCCATCAGCATCAGGAGGACGGCTTGCCCGTGATCTGGCACCAATGTCTGCTCGCGTTTGTGCAGACCTACGCCAAAGACGTGAGCGGCGACCAGCGGGAGGCACTGCTCGAACTGACCAAGGCATGCCAGAACGCAATCGGAACAATCCTCCCAATTCCCCCAAATCCGCGTTTAGACGCAATCCCACCACAAGATCACTCCAGAGGTGCAACGGGCATTGCGCAGTGCCGAATCGAGAAATACAGAGAGCGAGGCAAATGTGCCTGATTACGCGAGAGACGAAGAAATGGACTTTTGAACGCTTAAGAACACTTTTTGTTATTTGTTGTTGTTCATTTACATTAATTATTCCACTGAAAGTCACAACTCACATTTTAATGAATGGATTCTCGTTCCCATATTTTTTTAATCTTTCACTCACTATTCCAGACATTTCTCAGTTCATTGGTTTCATTTTCCCGCAAATAATGTCCGTCGTTTGCGGACTAAACCGCCTCCTTTCGGCGGAGTCCGCCGCCCTCAGTCTCGTCCAGGTGCGCTACAGTCGGCGGATAGTCCGTCCGCCGGTTTGGGTGACGCCAAAATTCCATCCTTTGAAAAACACACTCTACAAGGAGGACAGGTAATTGAGAAATACTATAAATACAATATTAGATATTTGTAGTCATTTGCTATTTCGATTTGACATAGGTATAGACGTTTATAATGTGTTATCATCGAGATGCCATTGCCATTTATCATCTCTACTTTTGTCGAATGAGCAAGTGCACAATAAACATCGCGAAATAAGTAGAGGAGACTCGAGAAAGGATCGAATTCTATTAGCAAACTCAGATCTCCATTATGGGAAATGGCATTTTGAAAGTCTCGCCTCTAACACCTTTTCGATCTCTCCATTTCGGCAATTAGTATTGTAGTTAGTCCCCTTCCTGCAGTGAACTGATCGAGCGCCTGCTGATGGCGGACCCGGACTGGCAGCGCCGTCGGGCGGTGCCCGCGCCGGCGGATGTGCCGGTGCCCTTCCACCTGGTGCCCGGCGTGCCGGACCCGCCCGACTGCACCGCAAACAGCTACTCCTTCGAGCACTCGTGGCGCATCGGGCTGGTCGGCCGCAAAATCGGGATGACGCTGCAGTGGATGCGGGACGGGACGCGCCAGCTGTGCACCCTGATCCACATCCCGGACAACGTGGTGCTGTCGGCCAACGACCCGGAGGTAACACTGGGCGCTGACACACGTCGACAGTGGTCCCCGTTTTGTGCAGACCTGGTACAGACACAGCCCCGCGGGCAAACTGAGCGCCTACAAAAGAGAGCCGCTGTGGAGTGTGAGTTCACACATGAGTAAAATCATTCCCTTCCTCCGGTTGGTTGCAGCAAATTGTGGGCGCACAGGACTTCGACTCGGTGTGGCTGACGGACTCCTACCGGCGGATGTTCGGACGAGTGGACGTGCCCGTCAAGAAGTTTTTGGGCGGATTCCGCGTCTCCGAAGACGCGATCATCAAACCGGGCACCAAACTGGACGTGCGCCATTTCAAAGTGCGTATGGTTGGTTGTTGGCCGCAAATGTTTTGCTTCGACAAAAACCCAAATTCCAAAGTGGTAAAGACTGCAAAAATAAAGGGTATACTGATTTTTGGAACAGACCAAAGTGTAGTGATTGATTGTTCATTTCAATTGGATTTGCCCAATGATGTGGCTAGCCTGGCAGTCAGTCTCTGGGGTTCAGTTCCGCCGATGAATTTCAGCAGAACAATTTTTAAATTTTCGAGACTCTTGCTCGAGATATAGACTTCTATGTTCAGAATAGTTCTGTCCTTGTTTATGAAATTGTGTGTGAACTTATGTACTGCATATTGATTATTCGCCTGCCTCAACCGAACATATACACCTTGTCTCCCCCATCCAGGTCGGCCAATTCGTGACCGTGAGCGGCAAGTCCATCGACTGGGGCTTCCAGGGCGTAATGCACCGCTGGGGCATGAGGGGCCAGATGCGCAGAGTGTGAGTTCCAATTGGCGCATCAAAGTGTGGCCTCGTGCCCTTTTTCCGATAAATTATTCCGTCGCCAATCCCCGAGGGACTCTCTCTCTCTACTCCCGCCCATTTCCAGTATCGGCCCAACAAAGGCGCATCGTCGCGTCGGCTCAATTGGCTCCAAGGGCGAGGCCAAAGTGTGGCCTGGGCGCCGGCTGCCCGGCCACATGGGCTGGGAGTGGCGCCGAATGGTGGGCCTGGAGGTGGTGCGCATCAACCCTATCAAACAGGCAAGTCCCCTCAATGACAGCTATAAAACACCGCGGAAACAGTTTTCGATCTTAAAATCCGAAATCGTTATACTTGTTTGAATTTTTAAAGAATTGTGTTGTCTGAACCTCGGGAAATTTCCAGAATGATTCCTCCCCCAAACAAATTTCCCCCACAGGTGCTCTATGTGCGTGGCGCAGTGCCTGGCGACATTGACGAGGACGAGATGCTGCTGATCAAGGACACGCGTGTGGAGGAAAAGCGCGTCC
Source organism: Radopholus similis (assembly GCA_013357305.1). Taxonomy (NCBI): domain Eukaryota; kingdom Metazoa; phylum Nematoda; class Chromadorea; order Rhabditida; family Pratylenchidae; genus Radopholus; species Radopholus similis. Next base: position 14,282 of record VAHH01000585.1, on the reverse strand, counting down.
AAGAACCGCCATTCCCGACCTTTTACCCGCCCCCGGCGGAGGCGGAACAACAACTGCTCCCGGAGGAGGTGCTGCAGAGACAGTTCGGCGTCAGCTCTCAGGACATTTACCACCCGGATCTGCACAGGGTCAGCACAACATCAGCAAAAGGCGTTGCGCAATTTTGAGGAGCCACAATTCTATAAATGATTAGGCTAGGAGAAGAGGGGTCTATCTCAGGGGATTGGATGGAGCAGTGGATGTGCTACTAAATGACATTTTGGCGGGAATTTATTTGCCAAGAAACAGGGGAAATCGGCGATTTTCGAAAATTTGTGCATGACTCGGCCAATTCTGAACAGACCATTGTTGGGGAGGTCATCTTTTTGGCTTCAAAATAGTCCCAAAAACTGAACGACATGTGTCCCCCAATCCATTTTCAGTTCACCGACTCTTCGATTGTGTTCACGGAGTCGGACGAGACCAAGTTCACCGTCAGGGACAAGACTCGCGCGAAGACGGCGAAGATCAAGAAATAGGAGTGCAATGCGCCAAGAATAATTCCTCGTTTTATCATTGTTTTTGGTTGTTTAAAGGCTCTAACACGTACCTCTGGCACAAAATCAAACCCCAAAGCTTTCATTTGTCGCTGCAGATTCTTTTCCATGTGCATTTCCCATTCCCACTGTTTGTTTCCCCTACAGCCCTTTTCAGGCACAGCAATGTCCACCTCCACTCCTGTCGCCAATGGAGACGGTCAGCCGCCACCGGTTAGGCGCCACCGCAGACGCGAAATTTCGGCCGCACGTCTTCCCCAAGCGATTCTGGTGCGCGTTTTCGCGCACTTGAGCGTCAAAGAGTTGAGTGCCGTGGGACGCTGCTGCAGGAGCTGGAAGCGCGTGTTGGACACTAATGTGGGGGTATAAATCGGGTTTTTAAAGTTCAAATTGGGAATTAAGGACCGAGAGCTGTGGATGCAGCACGCCCTGGCCCAGTTGCCGGAGAGCGCCCTCGCCGACCCGTACCTATTCGCGCACGTGCCGGCGTTCAAGCACCGTCTGAGGGCGTGGAGACACGCCTGGAACCCGCTGGACGCCTCCAGGTGGAGTCTCTCGAAAATAAAAATGCTTGAATTTGGTTGTGCCCATGCTTGCGCAGGAACACCTTTGTGCGCACCAACGGCTTCACGGTGCACCGCCAGCCGATTGCGCAGAGCACCGACGGCGTCCGGGGCAAGTGCGGCGTGACGGGCGGCGCCCACTGTTGGGAGTTCTGCTGGGAGGGCCCTCTGGGCACGACGGCCTGCATCGGGGTGGCGACCAAGTGGGCACGGGGGAATATATTGGGATGATTCCTCCGCTTGAACGGGACATTATTTGCCCAAAGGCACGCAGCGCTGCACTGTCCCGGCTATTTGGCGCTGATCGGCAGCGACGACCAGAGCTGGGGCTGGAACCTGGTGGACAACACGATCGTGCACAACGGCGAGTCTCTGGGCAAGTACCCGCGCTCCAACAACACGCCAAAGTACCAGGTGGGGGCAAATGGCACCTGGAAGAGAGCATCCATCGGCACCGGTTGCAGATCGGGGAGCGGATTCGCATGATCCTGGACCACCCGAAGGGCCAGCTCTACTTTGAGAAGGGCGACGAGTTCTACGGACTGGCGTTCAGCGACATCTCGCCGGTGCGCCTGTTCCCCGCAATTTGCGCCGTCTACGGCAACACCGAAGTGACCATGGTGTACCTCGGCCCACCAGTGGTCGGATGAAGGACAACGGAGGACAGATTGTTCACCCTTTGCGACTCTTTCAGTCAATTGTTCCGTTCAATTGATATCCCATTTGGTCTCAACGGATCTCGCCCACTTCACTTTTATAGTCAGCAACTTATTATCTCTTATGCATTGTCCACTGTTGGCTTTCGCATTCCTTTTATGCAGGGTTTCGATTTGTACTTTTTTGTTCTTTTTCTAATAGTAATATCGCTCAAATTTGGCAGAAATTAATTTTGGACTATGTGCTGAGAAAAGCTCCAAATCTTCGCCTACGGCGCAGAAAAGTCAAAATCTAAAAGTGAATTCATTTTCATCGTGTCTGAGTGTCTAAAAAACATATGATTTTGAATTTATATATATGATAAAATGCCAATTTTGAAGCGTACTTTTTTCCTCGGTTATTTCCTTATTTCCCCCTTTATGTACTTTTACATTTTTGGCAATCCTAAGGAATCTGGGTCCCGGATTTTTACTATTAGATGGTTCGATATAAGGGAGGAACCCCAAGAGATAAGAGAAAGATCTATGCGCGCGAACTGCAAAATGAAGACAACCGGAAACAAGTGGTCGACGAAATTGGCTCCACATACAAATTCGTGGAGCGCAGAGAGGCGACAGGTTTGACGGGGGGTGGGCAATAACCATCAATTTGTGGTTGTTCCCGTTCCAGTGAAGAATGTGGACGACCTGAAGACCTTACTCGGCGGTGTGTACTCCGCCAAGTTGTTGAGCTTGTCGCGCAGTTCCGAGCCGGAGATTGGCGACCTGGAGGACACGGGCAAACCCGAAGGTACGCTCAAACTGCCGGATGACGGGAGCATTTTCCACGACGGGATCCCATTCCATCACTACACGCTAGGACACGTCAAGCCGAAGCATGTGCGCAGATTGAAGAAGAACGGTTCGGAAATGGCCTTTGAATCGTTTTAATTCCTCGAATTCACAGGAGTCGACCTGAAGGCGGGAATGCATTTCACTGCGGAAGAGGACAAGCAAATTGGTCAGTTCGGGAGTGGGCCTTCAAAGAAATTGGAGAATGCACAATTCGAACTTTAAGAGGAGAACTGGAAGTCGTTTGCCGCCGCCCATGACATCCCAGAGGTCGAGGTGACTCGCTACGTGGGCGCAGCCTGTGTCGCTGAGACGCGCCAGGAGTACTGGGAGCGGACACGGTTCATCCGGGAGAGCCTTTTCCGGCCGTGGATGTGTGAGTGCGCCATCTGTGGCTGCTGCCGGCGAATGATTTGGGCCGTCTTTGTTGCAGGCCAACGGCTCCTGAACCGCACCTGCGCACAAGTGTTCCGCAGATGCTACCACAAGTACCACGTGTCCGAAACGGAGCATTGCGGCACGAGGTTCGGCCACAAATAATCCCGGCGATTGTCGCACCACCACATTCAGAAAGTGGACTCCGGAGGAGGACGACCAGTTGCTAGAGCTGGTCAGGTCCCGAGGCCACTGCTGGGAGTTCATCGGCAACGAGCTGATGCGGCACCGCTACGCCTGTTTCCGGCGCTTCCAACAGCTGACCGGGGCGAAGTCAAACGACCCCGACGAAGAAGGGGAAGGCGAACAGGAGAAGGACGGAGCGAGGACGAACGGCCAGCCTCAGCAGGAGAGCGAAAGACCCGAATGGCAGCGAGTGGAAATTGCGCGCCTCTATGGTAATGCTTTATGCCACGGACAATCTTGTGGGTTGGTGTTCTGTGAAACATGTTTTTCTCTGTTGCAGAGTATTTGGCGGACCACCTCCCGCGGAATCCCCTGGTTGTGGCGATAGTGCCCAAATCGGAGCGGCACGAGGCCCACATCGACTGGGCGGACCCGAAGATGCGGCTGCCCGACAGGAGTGCGGAGGAACGGCGCCAGAAATGGTTTTTTCGCCCAATGCCCTTTTCACCAAAAATGGACAGTGCATTTCAGGGTGGAACTGAAAGCCCAATTCGTCGCCGCCAAAGAGCAGCTCGGGGTGGAGCATCCACGAGCCCTGTTGCGCGCAGTGATCCCCGAAGACACTCGCATCACTGCGCGGGCGCGGATCGAGCGAGAGCCGAGGGAGAAGCAGCAACGGATGAGCACGGAGGAGTACTCGCGCTGTCTGACGCTGATGCACGACTACTGTGCGGAGAACCAGTTGGACAGGCTGAGGGACGTGGACGCCAAGGAGCTGAAGGGCAGGTCGCCATTGGGCTATTTTGGGGGTTTAAGCTGAGGAATCTCACATCCTGCAGCACTTTCTCACAATCGTTTTATATTAACAAACGGAATTTAGGCTTAAGGCGCAAGACTTGTTGAAAAGGCGGATGCGGCCGTTCATGCGACAAGTCAAGTTCCTGCTGTTCATCGGTGAAAGGGTGCACCTCTTCAAAATGCTGCCAATCGAAGAAGACACTTTCAGGGGTTCATAAATCTTTGAATGCTTCTCATTTTCCACTGTTTGCAGTGCACCTCCGACTGCTGGCGTTCATTTTTGCGCACATCAAGTCGCTGCAGGTGAAGAAGAGGACCCTGCGCAAGTACACACGTCGCTTCATCCACCTCGAGGGCTGGGAGCAGCGAAAGCAGATTGTGCTGGTGGACAGGTCCAAACCGAAGAAGTTGGCCTTTGTCGACGACAACACTGTTGTGAAGCTAAGCCGCAAATGAATGTGATCCTCATTTTCACTTTCGCCTTTCACTTGTTCCGTTGTTATTGTTACCTTTTGAATGCATTAAATAACATTTGACATTTATCCATTCCGGGAAAGGATATAGCACCGTTTTATTGTACAACAACATCGCACAGACATCCAAAATCATTCATGGGTTGCGGACTCTGCGGGTGAGCTGGTAGTACACGGAGCGGTTGCGGTTGAAGGCCAATGAGCGCGTGGAGTTGGTCCGGGTGAGCTGGCCCAGCGCGATCGTCAGCTGTCCATCGCCTGAACCCCAAAGAGTTCAGAATTGTGACTCTTTTTGCTCCCACCGGAGTCGGGGATCCAATGCAGCGTCTCGGGGCGAGTGCCCTCCAGACACTCGATCCAGACCGGGATCGGCCACCGCCGGTCGGGAGAGCCCATTTTGGGGGTTTGCGACAGACACAGCTGCGCCAGGCGGGCGTCGAAGTCGACGAAGACAATCGGGTGCGAGGGCAGATGCAGCCATCGCTCCAAGAAGTGCACCACGGGCACCGAGCCGACAGCGCTCGGCTCAAGTGCCGATGGCTTCCCGTTCTGGAAGAATGCCGTCTGATTTGGAAGGCGCGAAACTTGCGGGCCATTTTGGGGATCAAAGTCGCCAAAATGTGCATCCAATTTTTCATTTCGTTTAACTGGACATCTGAACCCCACGATGGGGCTCACCTTTTCAGCCACCTCCTCCTCCAGCAGCGCCAAAAAGTCGCTCGTCGATGCACTTCCGAACTGGTGCCGACGCACAAACGTGCGCAGCAGGCGCTGCATGTTGGCCGCCCCGATCAGGGCGTCGAGCATTTCCAAGATTGCGGCGCCTTTTGTGTAGAGAATGCGCGGAATGCCGGCGCGCAGGAACGCCTCGTCACGGGCCCAGGCGGCGTCCACCAAGGCACGACTGCTCAAGTCGGTGGAGGCGTCGAAGCTGCATTGGAAAATTGTGCAGTGGGCAGCAGACCACTCTGCGGGACCGACCTACACAATGGGACGGGGCGAGGACAGGAACGTGGTCAGCGACTCCGACAGCCAAATGCACGACCAGCGCGACGGCGTCACCAAATTGCCGAACCTGTGGGCAAAATGAGGAGAATCAAAGAGGCACAACAGTGATACTTCCAACCAAGTCGGGGGATAAGAGCCTTCAGGGCCTTCTTGTTCCCTCCCATTCCCTTCCCCTTTCTCCCCTTTGCTTACCACTGGTGCGTCATTTCGTGGAACAATGTTTTCTCGAATCGGAACACTGCCGCCGCACTCGCATTTTGCGGAGGCCAAAGCTGTCGCGAAATCGATTGCCCGTTGCAACATCATTTTTGTCTCACCGCCTCGCGCACATTCAGCAGTCCAAAGTTCTCCATTCCGTTGACCAGCATCGGCACCACCAGCAAATGCAAACGCGCCGCCGAGTCGGCCAACAAATAGTCGGTCATGCCGGTCTGGAAGTAGTGAAGAAATGGTGGAATAATTTGTGAATGTCTAGAGGCTGACCTGGAAGTGTGCCATTGCCTGGATGACAGCCGCAGCCCGCTGTTCCCACTGCTCTTCCTCAGGGGGTGCCAACCGCCACACGCAAATTCCTGTCTCCGTCGATGGCGACTCGCTCTGGTTGTTGCACACCGCCCGGAAGCGCCCCACCGCCAGCGTGAACAGATAGGTGGGCAACGGGGGCGTGGTGGCGAACGAGCAGATGCTCAGGTTGGCGTGCCAGTGCCTGCATTGTCCCTCCGTGTTGGACAAGGCCACGTAGCTGTTGTAACACCAATTTTCAGCTGACTCCGCTTTCGCGTTTAGTGTAAACCTACTCTTGGGCGGCGAACGCGTTCTTCAGCCACACCTCAAGGCGGAATGCAGCGTGAAAGCGCGGTTCATCGAAGCAAGGGAACAGGCGACGCGCATAGGACGGCTCCAGCAGCGTATCTTTGAATGCAAACATGGCAAGCGATTTCTCATTTGCAGCCTACTGAGCCATGTGCCGCGCACCGGGTCCCGGTGGAGCGCCAGTCCGCGTCCGTCATACGCGTAGCGGGCCACGAACCAGCACGACAGGTAGTAGACGTGCCCCGCCTCCAGCCGCTCTTCTGCCAGCTCAATTCGAAGCAAGTGGCGACGCCAATCGGTGTGGACGGCGCCAAAAGGCAGAGTTCGGTTCGGCAGCCGAGACTCCAGAATGCAATAGTCTACCGCCACAAAGTCCGGCTGAACGTGCAGCAATAGCTGGGCAGTACTCTCACGACATTGCAACTCCAATTGCATCTGGAAGGAGGAGACGTGGCCAGCTAAGAAACCAATGTTAAAACGATGTGTCTGATAGCCGCATAAACTTTGATTGCTTTGTGCGTTCACCTGTCCATGGATGAGGTCGCTCTCCGAGTCCAGACTGAGCACCAACGCGTAGAGGACTGGCTCCAACGCAGTCGGAAGGAAGTCGTCTTCTGGTGCGTTTTGCACCGGGATTGTGGTCAAATTGTCGCTGATAAGCGGTTCAAATGTCAATGGAGTTGTTGTTGCGTTCGCGACAGAATCATTCGCTACCACGGTCTCTTTCCCGTTCTTGCTGTCGCTGTTCTGTTCTTCCTCTTCCTCGTTTTTGCCGTCGGCATCCATCAGAATGGAGGCAATCAGCGCCCCTTCCGCCCTCTCACCGTCGCCTCCTTCAATTGGAATTGTGGACAGATTGAACAAGTTGCTGCTCTGGCCGATGAAATCATCAAGTAGCAGGTGTTGCGCATTGTTCGGGGCACAGAAAATGCAAATCCACCAAACAATGATTGGTATTTGTCGCATTCACAAGGCAAATGGATGCAATTTGATCCGCGAAAGTGAGGCTTGGACTAGTGCTAGTGGGCAGGCAGACTGGCAGAGAGCGAATTTCGGGAATTGCACAAAATTTATGTGCAGCCATTAACGGAAATAAACAAATCGCCGGTGATGGAGGAAGCCTGTGGAGGAATTAGATCGCACGAACGAAGAAACTACGAATTATGATAATTGATGACATTACAAAGGAATCTCCTCGACCGGTCAATCGACCACCAACCCTAACCCTCGGTTTTTAAAATTATTTTTTGACACGAAATCCTTCTAAAATCTATACAATCTAATGGAGTGTTTCGAAATGCAAGATTGCGAGAAGTGATAACTGATAAAGAAGCCGCACTCAGAAACCGGGTTTAGCAACAAAATGCGGGTTACGAGTTAAGATTTTTACTTCCATAGCCATGTTTCTTTTTTCTCTCTTGATTCATCATTCATCAGGCAAATCCAACAATCATCGAGTCATTGTATCGAATAAAGCGTCAAAGCTCCATCCCAGTCATCGTAATCCATTTTATCATCCATATTGCTTCTTCTCTTCTTTCCCATTTGCAATTTGCATCACATTATGTGATTATGAATTATGATTACCTACATTGTCGCAGCTAAATTCAGTACTAATCAGTAATCATTAATCAATAATCATAAACTGGGTTTTGTACTTTAAGTAACCGACATTAGGGAATAACCGCAGGATATTAGTTTGGCCTGAAATGGATACATATGTACATTCGATTCCTCATGAGCTGAGTACGAATATGCAAAAATTTTGCGGGGCAAGCATTTTGAGCCGAGTTATTTACCTTATGACATGTCAAATTTGGCAAAACCATAGATTTCGACCTATCGATATTTATAGCTCATTAGACGCGTCTCGACGAGCTGAATCGAATGTACGTGTATAGAATGATTAATTTTAGGCCAGACAATATTCTGCAGTTTTACCGACATTAGTGTGGGGGAAACTTGGGTTTTCAGGTCCAAAATTTCAAATGGACAAATTATAGCTCTTTCATCCTGTTTTCCAGGTCGTTTGGCACCAAAGTCAAGCCGTTCTGATCATTTTAGGCAAAGTTATGACTGATGACCTAGCAATGTGCCTTCTTTATCTTAACATGTCATATAAAATATCTATAAGTCTTTGTAGTACTGGGTTGATGCATAAGTTTCCTGATTTCTGTGTGTTGTGATCAGCGATCCCATAACCTAACTCTATCACATTGTGCGACTTATTTATAGGTATCTTTATATTTATGCTCCTTTCAACCTTTCGATGTGATAATGTTTTGGGTTTCTATCAAATTCATTCTGACAACTTTCGACATTGGCATTCATCGATCATTAATCAATATATTTCAGATAGTTTTGTTTCAGTTCAATTACTACACAAACACAACTGAGCGATGGAAGAACAATCAACGACCAACAGCCCGACGAAGGTTCGATTTCCTATTTGAAAAATTCGCGCAATTTTTTGATTGATATCGGGATTTAACGTCGCTTATTATAAAAAAGACACTTTAATTTAACAAAATTTCTGGGACAAAATTAATACATAATTACTGTACAGCTACTAAGCCAAAATGTTACTTCCAACTGAACTGATTTCTGAAACTGTCGACTTTATCCCGATTGTCGAATTGAAATTGCTTAAGAAAAAATTGGCCGTTCGGAAATATCGAAACTTTGTTTTTGCTTTATTGCTGAAAAAGAGGAACACAAAAATACTAGTAAAGGTAGCAATTCAGGTAATAAAAGAATGCTTTTTGGATAACCATTTATGATATGATAAAAGCACAATTTTTAAAAAGTTCCATTTGATGGCAAAAATTTAATTCAAACCATATTCAGGGTTCTCCGAAAAAGTCGTTTGACGTTGAGAAGCAAAGAGAAGACTATTTCCAGCGCGAGAAGGCAAAATTGGAGCAGAAGCTGGAGAAGGAGCTCGAACAGTTGGAGAAGAGCGCGAACGAAAAATACGAGAAAAAACTCGGCGAATCACTTGCGTCGGAGAAGACCAACATTGAGAAGGTGAGAGTTTTTGAGATTTTATTTTACAAAGCAAATTATGCTTTTAGAACCTCGATTCAATTGTGGCACTGCTGGACGACTTTTTTCCCGACTTGGCAAAGCTGATGAATGAGAAGGCGGAGCCTAACGCAAACGTGATATATTCTATTTTGGAGGGAATTTTTCTGATCAATTTAGGCATATTTAGGTGGTAGAGGTCATCGAGAAGTACAAACACGTCTTTGATCGCTTGCCGAATCAGGCAAAGTCGGTTCACGACTTCATTTTTGGGAAGAAGGGAGTCAAGCGGACCCATAGCGCAGGGGAGAAGGATGCTGCTGATCCGAAGAAGGGCAAATGTGGCGAGCCGACTACCAATGAGGGCTAATTGAGGGACGAATGAACCGGAAGGAGCGAATTTCTAGGAAATGACAATCTAATTTATTTCGATTATCTTCTCTTTTTAAAACGACATGCATAAAATAAAAGGTTGGACATTGCTAACGATCAGCGGTTGAGTGATGAGCCCGAGCCCGGCTTTGAATGTTTAACCACCATTGCAATATTATTATTTCTGCATTTATTATGGTGCCTAAATTTTAATTCACGTGTCCTCTATGGTTCTTAGGATTAGAGACATTCTTTGGGAAAAAACCTGACTGCAGAGCTCAATATGCGAGAACGACGAGTAAGCGAACAATTTGGCCACTGGTGATCTTCTCTCCCCACATTCCAGGAATTCCATTATTCCGACCGGGAGCTGCTGCAAATGATGTCCGAGTTGAGGGTCGGCCCTAGTGTAGACGACAAGGGGTTACGCCTCGCGTTCTTCGAGGTTTTTGGGCTGCTGATTGCACAAAACGATTTGATTTCCAGCAAATCAAAGAGCACCATACGGATCGCGGAGGGGACCCTGAAAAATCAAAGGTTCTTTTTGCATTTAAGATTAATAATCTTTTTGCTCCAAGAAAGTGACGCAAGCCTATCGCGTGCTCAAAGGCTACATTGATTCGGGGGTGCTGCTTCCCTCTCCCCCGTCCACTTCCGGGGGCACACAACAACAGAGACAGCAGCAGCAGAATGGTGCCAGCCGGAGTGGGTGCCGGCCCAGTGCTCAGGCTCCGCGCGCAGCGCCCGATGGCTTCGAGGATTTTGGCGACTTTCAGGTTATTATCAAATCCGATAGAAGGCAAAACGCAAAACCCAGAAGACCATTTCAAAAGGTGTATTCGTTGAAATTAGAGTTGTTCATTTGTCCATTGTCAAGGACGTGGGCGGGAAGAAGAAACGGCATCGCAATCGCCGACGCGGTCCGCACCCGGACTGGCAGCAGAACGAGTCGGGCGAAGAAGGCAACGACACCACTAGAAATGGGTCGTCGGCCAATCCACCGGGTCAGGGCGCTTCCCGACCGCAAAAGTTCGTCAACAACTACATCTACGAGCCAGACGACTTCAGCACCTACGACGACCCGATGGAGCGGCGAGATCGACAAAAGGACGGACTGAGGAGGTTCCAAATAGCCGACATTTTGGTTCTGATTTCCATTTTATAATAGAATACGAGGCGGTCTCATTCTCTACAAGGACTTCCAGCGGAGCCAGAATTTGCACTTGCCGGACGAATACCAGGAGTTGGGCACAGTGTACACGGTCAGTGGAAGAGTAGAGCCGGAATATCGCAGATTTCTGTCCCAGGAGGATGACTTGACCGACAACCCCATTTTTGGGCCAGTGCTGGAGAAGTTGCGTGTCACCAGCGAAGAGTTGCCCGCTTTCGCGGAGAAGCTGCGCACCTACGTCTACATCTGCTGGGCATTCGACGGAGTGAGTCGAACTTTTAAGTTTGGGCAAAAACAATTATTTGAGGGGGCCTCCCAAGATGCGCGAATCGTCCTGCAAAGGGTCAGACTCGAGCAGCTCACTTCCGAAGATGATGCGCTCTACGAGGTGCACACACAACATTCATAGCCGATGCACACCAATCACCCCCAAATGTCGGTTTGCAGATCAAAATTCCCGCAAAGAACTTCGACACCGACTTGCTCACCGAGGGACTCCACGTGGAGGTGCGCTCTCCGACAGACGCTCGAATGTGCGCATCGGTAGGGTCTAATAACCATTGGTGGAAGTCAACTAGGAAAAAGAGCCTTCGTAGCAGAGTTGGTTGAAATATCCGTCCCTAAGTTGGAGGTTATGGGTTCAATTCTGGCCGGGGGTCAACCTTTTCCGAAACTCCTTCAAATGACCTTCCAATCCATGGAACGAGCATTTTTCGTATTGTGTTTGTTCAGATTATGAGGAAGGGAAAAAAGAGTCCAAACGGTATCTTCTCAGAGTCCTTAGCCCAGGGCGTTGAGATCGTTGTTTGGACACATTTTATACAAAACAGCAGTTGGGCCATTCAATTCGCTTTTTGTCCAGGCAGTGGTGGAGAAGGTCAAGCTGGACACGCAGTCGCTGGTCGTGTTCTTCGTGGAGCCGCTGCGTCTGATCCGCATCCTGGCGCTGGGCCGACAGGTCAACGTGGCCATCAACGCTTCCGCGTTCACCTATCGCTCCCAACTGCGCTCCATCGAGTACGTGCTGACGGCGAAGCACGGCAGGGACATGGCGCAGCTGGTCTTCCCCAAACCGGAGTTCACCGAAGTCAAACGGGCGCCATTTGCGGGAGTGATTTGATTTTGGCAAACACCCTTTCAGACATTTGAGGAGTTTTCGGAGCGGCGCACAAGCGAGATCGGGGCGCTCTCGTTCCGCGAGGAGGGCGAGCACGCGTACAACGAGGAGCAGAAGTACGCGATCCACGCCATTCTGACCAAGGCGCACGCCCAGTGGCCGTTCATCCTGTTCGGACCGCCCGGGACCGGAAAGACGATCACGCTGATAGAGTAACTGACACTCGTGTATTAGAGCACGCTGATTGGTGGCTGACTCAGAGCGATCCGCCAGATCGCGGCACAGTCAGCACAGAACCGCGTGCTGGTGTGCACTCCGTCCAAGATGGCGGCGGACAACTTCTCCGAGGCGCTGCTCGAGCACAACTTCCTGCACCCCAAATACATCTTCCGCATGCACTCCCAATGTTTGGCCCTTTTGCACGTCTATCAATGGGGTCCATTGCCGATTCAGCCACAATGGCCTTCAACCGCAACAAGCGATTGGACCCCATCTCCTATTTGGCGAAGGAGGCCAAGAACCGCTTCTTTGGCATTCCCGACCGGCACAACCTGAAAATGTTCCGCGTCCTCATATGCACACTGTCCACCTCCGCCTACTTAGTCTCCGCCGGCGGATTTCGCGGATACTTTACGTGCGTTTTTTACACAACAATTTGTTCACAAAAGTTTCCAGGCACTTGATCGTGGACGAGTCGGGCCAAGCGACGGAGCCCGACTTGTGGATTCCCCTTGGCGGGCTGGTGGGCCTCCAAACGTCGGTGGTTTTGGCCGGGGACCCGAAGCAGCTGGGCCCGGTGGTGCGTCCCGAGAATCTGAAGCAGTTCGGCTTCGACCACTCGATGCTGAAGCGCATCATGTACAGAGACGAGTACCAACAGGCGGACGAGTCAGTTCACCCGTGGGATCCGGAAGAACACTGTTTTTGCCAGACGCGTCTTTGTCACCCTCTGCCAAACGTACCGCTCGCACTACAGCATTTTGCGCCCGTGCAGCTATCTGTTCTACGACAACGTGCTGAAGGTGGACGACGGACAGGGCGAGTTCCACAAGCTGAGCGAATGGACAGGACTCCCCCAATTGGTCAGTTGGATTTGCATTTGGGCAATTGATTCACAATACCTCAGGGATTTCCGATCATTTTCCACTCTTCGCTCGGGAGCAGCGACGAGCAGGGCGGCAACAAGTCCCACCAGAACCAATTCGAGGCGGAGCTGGTCTGCAAGTACGTGGAGCGACTGCTCCACGAAACGGACACCCATGAGAAGAATATCGGCGTCATTTCGCCCTATCGAAACCAGGTTGGCACTCATCACGGGCGCAGGATTCAGCTTCTAAGAGTTCACCGCGTTCAGTCAATCAAAAACCTCATAAACTTTCGATTGTCAATCAGTGAATTAAACCACTCGTTGATTTCTCCTATTTTTGCAGGTGAACAAGTTGAAGCAGATGCTGGCCCACCGTCCGAGCATCAACGTGGACTCGGTGGAGGGATTCCAGGCAGGCGACCTGAAAACACTTGTTCTCGCACCCCTATGCGCCCACTTTTTCCCTTAGGGCTCGGAACGCGAAGTGATCATAATGTCCACTGTCCGCCAAATGGAGATTGGCTTTCTGCGCTGCGATTTGCGACTGAACACGTCGATCAGTCGCGCCAAGTACTTGCTGATTGTGATCGGCAACGAGCGCATCCTTTCGCACCATTTGACATGGAAAAAGTGAGTAGTGAGTGGCTCCGGAAGCCATTTGAGGGACTCATTTGATTCTCAATTCCGCACACTCAGGTTCATCTACTACTGTCGATTCCACGGAGGGTTTGTGAACAAGGACGGCGAACGGGTGGAGGCGATCGAGTCAGGCGACGAGGAGGACAATGATAACGGCTAAATCATTTTTGTTTTGTCCGACATTCCAACTTCCCAAATGCCTCTCGAATGGCGCCTTTAAGTTTCATTCTTACGCGTAATCATTCCACACTTGTTACACTTTTTACGATGATCTTGACGCATTCCCGTTGCATTTCCTGTTTGGCCATTTTCACGTCGTTTGTCCAGAAGTCAGTCAATCAGATGGGCACTGAACGGGTGCATCAGCTGCACGTGTGTGCCGAACTCGTCGTAGCTGGGCGCGGTGAAGCCGCACTCCTCGCACACAAATACCTGAACACCAAATTGAATTTTAACGGACACTCGGACCGATTTATTTGAATGGCTTTATTTTGATTCCCGGATGATGACCAGTTTTTTTTGTCTGTTAGGATTTAGTGTAACAGGTCTTTACACAAAGAGCCTATGTCTTTTGGTTTGGCACCACTTTTGTTCGCTGTTACCTTGCTGCGGCGCTCCTTGTAGCCGTAGGAG
>VAHH01000584.1:0-26128 GCA_013357305.1 Radopholus similis | reverse complement strand
CGATATGGCGATTGACTTTCGCCAAAAGCTCGCTTTTGGCGGGTTTTTTCTCAAAGCCGTCGGCGGTATTCACCAAAAAGATGGCAAAAAAGATTAACGCAGCGGCAAGAAAATGATTCATTTTGTCTGCTTGTTTCTGTTTGGGTTGAAATATTAATATTTGGAATTGGAATTAAATTAGAAATGAAAGAAATTACAACAAATTTGTCCATAGCATCTTTAAAGGCCTTCTTTAAAGCGCAAAAAGTGCTGAAACCTGTAACCGACCAACCAAATGAATGCACTACGAATATTACATATTTGTGAATCAGAATCCCAATTTAAAGGCCCTTTGTGTTTTGGATTATTGAATGCGTTCGAGCAGTGAATGCAGTCCAGTGTCCGAGTGATGCATCATCACTGTGTGCCAAACATGGATCCCACTCAGCCAAAAAATATATTCGCCCAAGCTCCAATGTATACCATTGTCATTAAAATTTAAAAATTAAAAGCCGTTATGAATATTTATTTTTTGTTCAATTTCAGACTCTAAACACGTAATTTTTACTTTTAACACTTTTATCGAACAAAAATCCTAGAAATCGCACTTTTACCCTGAAAATAAGACTTCTATCTTCTTTTTGTTCCAAGCGAAAAATTGTTCCCAAAACGCATTTGGTCAGCCTGCCATTTTAGCTTTTGGGTACGCGACAGTCCATTTGCGAACAAACCGCAACTGAACTCGATGTGCTGAGCAAACTTTGAGCCCAATTAGAGGCAAAAACGGAGCCCAAATTTCGGTCCATTTCGGCTTTAAATAGAGGCAAAATTAAGCCATTATAGTTAACAAACGCATTTTACTTATATAAATTATAAGTATTTCATATTTTAGAAAAAAACTAATAAATTTTATTTTTTAGAATAAAATTGTCGTTTTTAATTTTTATTTATTAACTCTAATTTTTAAAATCATATTTATATTTATTAAATTTGTTTCGCCAAAATTCTCCAGTTTGAGAAAATGTTCGCGTTAAATTTACTGCTTTTTGCCGTTTTTTGCTGCGCCTTTGGAGCAGCATTTGATTTGGGTGTGAACGTCAGAGTCAGGTTTGGCGGCGCCCAAAACGGCCATCGACAGGCCGGCCCGAAGCCAATTGGCGTTGGTGGTGGACAGCAAGGAGGAGGGGAGTCCAACAGCAGCAGCACCAACAACTGCTCCGGCTACAATGGGTCGACAATTGTGCAAACGGAGAACGGACTGGTCAACGGCACCACGGGCTCCTACTTCTCCAATGTGACCGTCTGGAAGGGTTTGTCCTTTCCTAATTTTGGGCGTTGAATGGGGTTCTCAAGACTCTCAAATTCAACGCTTAATTTTTAGAGAATATTGTTTATGCGACTGACCCTCAAATCTCGATTTCCGTCATCTTGCATTTGCCACCTTTTCATTTCCACAGGAATTCCCTTTGCCGCTCCTCCGGTGAGCGCTCTGCGCTGGCGCGAGCCCCTGCCGGCGCAGAACTGGAGCGGCGTGCTGGCCGCCCAGTCGTTCGGGGCGCCCTGCTACTCGCAGAACAACCGGAACAGCAGCGAGGACTGCCTCTACCTGAACATCTACTCCGCCCCGGACAACTCCTCTTCCTGCAATCCGCTCAGGCCCGTCTACTTCTGGATCTACGGCGGCGGGTACGTGGCCGGCGCAGCCAGCGACTCCACCTTCGACGGCGAGGGATTGGCCGCAAAAGGTATGAGTTTGGTGATCAGTTTGAGTGCACCATTGCTGCCACCCACAGGCATCTTGGTGGTCACCATCAACTACCGCCTCGGCGTGTTCGGCTTCCTCTCGCTGCCGGAGCTGAGCGCAGAAAGTGGGCGCAACGCGTCCGGCAACTACGGGCTGATGGACAAAATATTCGCGCTCAAATGGGTCCAACGGAACATCGCCGCATTCGGAGGGGACCCCCAGAAAGTGACCATCGGCGGACATTCGGCTGGTACATACGTTGTGCAAATGGATAATGGATTTTGAATTTAAAATGGGACGCATTTGGTGCACTTTAATTCGCACAGGCCAATCAGTCATTTCCAGGTGCCGGCTCTGTGTACATGCTGATGCTGTCGCCGCTGGCCAAGGGCCTGTTCCGGGCGGCCAAGCCGGAGAGTGGCGGAGTGTTCCAGCCCCAGGACCCGGAGATTGCCTCTCTGCCCTCTTCCCACTACAACATGTCCGCCGCGGAACAGTCCGGACTGGACTATTTGGCCAACTACGCCGGCAACAGCAACTACTCGTTGGCCGAACTGCGCAACCTCTCGGCGGATGTTTTGGGCGTCAAATCGGGCTATGGGCTCGACGACAGCATGGTGAGAGGCGCCGAAATTTCCAAATTAAAAAAATTGACCACAGGACCCGGAGACGTGTTTCAACGGCAAAGCGCCATACTTCCACCCGGTCACGGATGGCTACGTGTTCCCGCGCAACTACGAGCAAACGCTCACAATGGGCGCCCAGAACGACGTGCCAGTGATGACCGGGAACAACCACGACGAGTGGGGCGCCTGGGGAAATGTGACTGCGGCGGACTACAACACCACGGTGTACGCCAAATACGGGGACATGAGCGCCGAGTTCCTCGCATTCTACCCTGGCTCAAACGACACGGAAGCAAGTGGGTGAACTGTAATAATTTTTAATTTTATTCCTGATCTGATTCAATCAGTTTTATCTGATTTAATATTGTAGGCGCGAACAAGAACAACGCAATCCGCGACAACAGTCGCACCTCCACATTCTTGTGGTCGCAGCTGTGGCTGAAGAGCGCCAGAAGTCCCCTGTTCTACTACTGGTACACCTACGTCGGCTCCATGGACTCCAGCGGTGCCTGCCACGGCTGCGAAATCCCCTTCTTCTTCGACAACTTGTACAACCAGAACGGCAATCTGACCGCCCAAGACTATGCGGTGGCCGACACAATGTCCAACTACGTGGTCAACTTTGTCACCAACATGGACCCAAGCGTTGGTCGAAGCGTGCCCAAATGGCCTGCCGCCAACGGGGTGGACCAGGTGGTGATGGAGGTGAGTTTGAGCACAATTGGGACTCAAAACGAAACACAGAACAGAACTTCTTGATCTGAGTGATCCGATCAATAGCTTTAAAAGTTCTTGAGATTTGAATTGCTTAGTTTCAGTACTTTTTGAAGTCGCTCTTTATATAGGTCGGTAACGGCTACGTGCCCATCCCGATCCTAGACTCGGCCGCCAAACTGAACTTCCTCAAGCGCTTCTACGCCACTCAACGGCAATGGTAGAGCGGCAAGAACATTATTTGAGCGAGTGAGGAAAACATTTGGATCCAACTTGTAATGCCGGTGTGAGTTGTGGATTAGTCATTTTGTATTTTTAAATACTAGTTGTGAAACATACATTATAGTACCAGTGAATAAAATTGCCGGACTCTAGCTAAAAACTAAAATCAAATGCATGAATGGGGGGCTATAGGATATTGAACAAATCAGTCACTATAATGCTCGTTATTTTCACTGGTACGTCCAGAGGTCGGCGTCATAGCCGTATGCGGGCGGCCATAGGTCCTTTTGCGTGTTTTGGAAGGGCGAGAGCGGCGGCGAGACTGAACATGATGACTCCCCACTGCCATCGCCAAACGGCCGCAACATTGGTGGCAAGTCGGCGATGAACTTGTCCACATTGAAGGTACGCGACTCAGAACAGAAGTCGGATGACGTCGAAGAGCTGTTGCCCATTTCTTGGCTGAACTGCTCCAAAAGGTCGTTCCCCTCCACACCTCCAAAGATGCACTTGGCGCTGTCCGACATCAGATGCCCTTCGCTCAGCACTTGCATCATTTGCCGGTGTTTCTGCCGGACAAGTTGTTCCACCAATTTGCCAAATTGAGCGCAACACATTTGTCGACCCGGCGGCCGAGCAGTGCAACAACATTGCTGCTGCTCCTCGGTGAATGCCCAGTTGAAGACTTGCTGATGCTGCTGATGATGATCAAGTGCCGTAGTCTTGAGTTGCTCCATCTGGTCCAGAGCACCACTCTCCCAATGTTGTTGCTGAGACATTTGGTATTGCTGTAACGTGGATTTTATAATTGAAGTCTTTAAACACTTGTTCGATTAAATAAATGTTTGAATTTTGACAGATAATATATGTGGAATTTCAATTTAAGCCACTCTCTTACCGAATGCGGACTTTTTTGCCGCCCTTTTGGGGACTCGCTTTGCTGCTTTTGTTGAGGCCGACTTTCTGGCTGCTCTCTTCTCCAGCCCAGCATAGAGTCCCTCTCGTAGAAGAAGCCATCCTGTCTGTGCCCAGTTTGGCCAACAGCTGCTGTCTGCTGCTCTTGTGCGGCAACAAATTTGGAGTTGCGTCTGCGCCATCCGCGCACTCCATTCCCAATGTAGTAGTAGCCGTCGCTCGCTTCTTCGTAATACCTGCAAAAAATAAACGAACTTCTGAAAGTCCATTTTTGGATTCATTTACGCACCAATAGTTGTCCGGTTTCTCTTTTGGATGCGTTGCCAATTCTGCACCGCCGATTTCGGTCCACACCTGTTTGGTGCCACGAGCAGCAGCAATTTTCTGTTTATTTTTCCGTTCACTGCTCAATTTGGGGACTTGTTCAGGCGATGGGACTGTTGTGTTGCCCAGGTACCAGCCGAGAGTCTTGTTCTCGCGTCTCATGATTGAATTTGAATTGACTTAAAATATTTCGGCCAATGATATTCGTGTGATTTGCCCAATTGAATCTATGCGTATTTATTGTATAATAAATGCCTACATACCTAGAGCAGAGAGACTACCCAATTTAGCCATTGTAGCAGGGTAGTCTTGCTAAAGCACCCATTTTTCTAGCCAAAAATTGGATAGGCAAACCAACTACTGCGTAATAAAGATAGGCCGTAAAGATAACTAAAGATAGCCCAAAATTGGTAGTGCGAAACTTGCAAATGGACAGAAATATCTTGTTCACTTCTTTTTACGAATATCAATATGACAGGAGTCCTAGGTACCTTGATTTTAAATGCACACAAACATGAAATGAAGGCAGAGGTCAAGAACAAAAAAGGGAATAGGGGATGGAACAAAAATGTCAAAATTTGAAGCGTACTTTTTTTCTTGAGTATTTTCCCCTTATGCACTTTTTTGAGTCTTTTTGTACCTTTTTCATGCCAACGTCCAATCGAAACTGTTTACCCTTAAATTTGCCAATTTTAATATTTTTTATTGATTTTGAGGAAATAATTTGGATAACAACTACTTTCTCACTTTCTGACTACCTTTTTGTAAATGACTACTAATGAATGCAGACAATGGTAGGCATTGTAAAAGGTCTAAATGGGGCATTCGCGAAAAACGTCAAAAATGGTAGTCAGCTACTTTAGAAAAGGCTTTCCTCAATGAATCCTATGAGATGCGGTGCAGTGGCCAGAATTGATTTTCCAACAATGATTCCAATGGGAAACATTGCGGGAGGGAACCCAAACCCACGGAACAGACTGACTACCTTTTCGGTGAATAAAAAAGCAGTCAATTCTCCCCCAAATGCCCATCCATCCATTCATTCATTCAATCGTAAAAGACCAAAAAACCCTTTCAAAGCTTAAATCAGCCAACCTATCCAAAATGCCATTTTTCTCTAATGGAAGTGCCAAACTCTTGTTGACCTGGTCCATCTGCTTTGCGTTGGCGCTTCATTTTGCCGCAGCTGCAGGCGGCCATGGGTCCAAGGAGCCAGGAGGCGAGAGTTCAAGCCAAGGAACAAGAGGCGCTTCTCGCACACGGGAACAAACGTCTGGAGTTGGAGCGATCGATTCGTCGATGGAAAAAATGCATTTGGGCGAGGGATCCTCCTCTAGCGGAGCCAAGGCCAGATCGCGATCCCGGTCGAGATCCTTGTCCGGCGATCGAAATCAGTCCAGGTAAGTTATGGTTCAAGAATCGATTGAAAAAGTGATCGATCATTCAAGAAGCGGATCAAGAAGCGGATCTCGTTCGAGAAGCCGCTCAAAAAGTGGGGAAAATCTGCGTGAGAAGCGAACCAAAAAAGGCGGCAGCAGCTCCTATCCGCCTACGCAAAAGAGCTCCACTGCAGAGAGCGGAGGACACAGGCGCTCCAAATCCGACGACTCGCACCACCGCCCAAAAAGCTTGTCTCGCGGTCGAAGCGGAGGGGCATCCGGAAGTCGCGGCTCTCGCTCAAGAAGCGGCTCTCGCTCGCAAGGTTGACAAATGGGGTCCGACAAAAGTCCGTCCCTCACATTAGACTGAATTAAATCCGGGCAGGAAAAGTTCTCTCAGGTCTTGACCGAAATATCGGTTCCCAAAATTTCCCGTTTCAATGCAAAATGAGCGCTTTTGTCGATAAAGCCGTTTATAATAAAAGCTGGGACTCTTCTGAAATTTCAATCTGCAGGAGACAGGTCGAGGAGTCGAAGCGGCAGCAGGTCTGGATCCGGAAGTTCGCGAGGCTCTTCTGTCGATTCGCATCATCGTTCGCACAAAATGAAGGGTCAGTTTATCAACTGGTCTATGTGATAATTTTTATTTGCATTTTTCTATCATCATCCACCGATAGAATCCAATGTGTCCAATTGAGTAGTGAATGGGCCCTTTCCAGAGCACCGCAGCGACAAGAAGCATCACCAAAGGTCGCACAGGGACTCCCAACGAACGGGCAGAAGCGACCGCAAAAGTGGGCGCCATCACCACCGACACACCTACGATGAGAGGCATTCTTCGAGAGTGCGAAAGGGCAAAGGCGAACGAAGAGGTAGGGCAAAAATTTGGTTTCTAAAATGTTTTTTTCAGGTCCGGTTCGGACCACAATTGGCGGAATGGAGTTGGACGTGGACATGCGGCGCCCGTTAGGCGAAGGGGGCACAGCCACGGTACGGAGCACAATATTCAGCTGATTCGACCTTCAAACGGTTTTTTCCACAGGTCTACAAGGGCTTCTACGACCCGGCCTGGAGCAAAAGGGGCGACTCTGCTGCAGCACACTGGCCAACGCAGCCCCAAAACGTGGCGGTCAAGGCGCTGCGCATTGACGCCAAAACGATGGACGAGAAGGAGCGCAGCGAAGCGGTGGCTGCGTTCGAGAACGAGGTGAACGTGCTGGAGGCGCTCTGGGTGGCGGAGAAGGTCACCAGACCGACGCACATCATCCAAATGTTCGCAAAGTACGGACTATCTGGCCCGGGCAGAGTTCCAATTGAAATTTGTTTATTAATTCAATTCAATTCCCATTTTTCAGAGATGCCCAGGAGCACAAAATCGTCCTGGAAATGGGAAAAGAGAGTCTGGAGAACCGGCTGGAAAAGGATTTGTCCAAAGCGCGCGAACAAGACCGAGCACACATTCTCAAAAAGGTCGTCATCGAAATGCTCACCGCTCTGAGCGAACTGCACCAAGGTTTGGCCTTGGAAGGGGCAAACGAGAAGAGTCATCATTTTGTATCGATTTGTTCAGTGGCCATTCACACTGACGTGAAACTGGAGAACTTCATGTACGTGCCTGTCACCAGCGAAGGCGACAGGCCCGCAAAGGCGACGGTGCTGAAGCTGATCGACCTGGGCAGTGCCATGCTCCTGCGTGCGCCCAACGAGTACCGCTACGCGTTTCCGAGCGAAGTGAACAACGACGTTGCCTACTGGAGTCCCGAGCATCTCGTCCAGGCCAACGCACGCGGACACGTGGTCAGGGCATTTAGGCTCTTAAATCCAAACTCTCGTTGTTCTAAACCTAATTTATGGCGTTGCACACGAATCAGACATTGATTTTGTGCAAAATTCTGCATCCTACTTCAGATTTGATGACTATTTATTCATTCAAAAACAAAGTGGACATCTAAACATTGTCAGATTCGTGCTCAACGCCTCAAAATACCTCTATAAAAGAAATGAGTTTTTTCGGACCAATTTGTTTTGTCATACTTAATACTGACTTTGCAAACAAATTCGCAGTTCACCACTCGCACCGACCTGTGGTCTTTCGGTGCGGTGCTGTACGAGTTGGTGTACAGCGCCGAGATCCGGGCCGCCAGTCCGGAGGAGCTCTCGCGCACACCGAAACAGCTGATTGCGGCGCTCAGGAGCGGCGGTACAGACGGCGCCAAGCCGAAATATCCCGCAGTGGCGGACATCCACAAGCACATCTGGTTCCCTCCGAGGCGTTCTAGCGAAGTGGAACAACAGCTCGTCAACGTTGCGAAGGCGTGCCTGCGCGCCAACCAGAACGCGAGACCCAGTGCGCCGGCTCTAATCGACTATTTGGGCGGAAAGTGCGCTCTGTCGCTGCCGGACGGGAGTGTGACGGACAAGCGGCTGCCCCAGTGCCAGTTCAGCGCCAGCGTGACGCCCCCCGAAAACAGCAGGGAGGAGGCGGCCAAACGGCTGGCGAGGAGACGCTTCTCCCTGTCCTCCTCGTCCTCCTCTTCTTCACATTCGCAATCGTCGCGTGAGCACAGTGGACAATGAAGTTGAGAGTTGACCAAGAGGAAGAGATGATTGATTGGCAACAGTGCCAAAGAACCGATCGAAATATTTTCGAATTATTGGATCCCCTGACGGCTTTTGTTGATTTTGAGTAAACAGACGAGGAAAACTTAATCGGCACATTCGTTTTATGGTTCATAATTTTCAAAGTCGTTTGATTTCTATCGGAAAGTGAAAATTTTAAAAAATTACAAAACCCATTCAATGAAAAAGGAAATTACAGATTGCAAAGGACCAAACACACATGCATAATGGAATACTAAACGCCGACAGTTATCCGTCATCAGTCATCACTCACTCATCAGTCAGTCAGAGCTTTTGTAATTCCACCAATTCAAATCGTTCTCGTTGGCCAACCGGCACAGTGTTTTAGCCCCGCAGCTGGTCCCTTCGGTCTACCAATTCCACAAATGACACAGTTAGGTCCAGCATTTGGCGTCGATTCGCGTCGATTCGACCCCTTGCCTCAGCTGGCAACACGTCAAGCGCGTCGTGCGCCACATAAATTGCCTCGTTTTGGGCTTCCAGCGAAGCAAGTTGCTGCTCGACCGCCTCAATCTGACTGTTGAGCTGCGCCAAAAGATCTCTCTCCGATTGCGGTTTCTCGAATCCGTTGACAATATTCCCCAAAAAGATTGCGGACAGAATGGTTGGAGCAGCGGCAGCAGAGAAGAAATTCATTTTCGGGAGATTGTTTTTTGATTTCTTCGCCTGCTGAAAACAAACTTTAATATTGCATCGAAAATCCAATGCTAAAAATCTCAGTTTTTGTTTGACAAAGACAAACAATTGCGTATAAAAATATAAAAAAACGAAAAGTTGTGAACCACTGGGGAAGAAGGCGAAAGAGTGATTAATTTGTCCATCGGCCGCTGCCAATTTTAAGGCCCCCATCTGTTTCCGTGGATGGATCCTTCACACGATCAAACAGTGTTCGGAGTTAGGACTTCCTGTCACGGAGATCAACCAGTGTGCGTAAACAATAAGTGCTTATTATTGTTTGGATGCGTACAGTGAAAAGCCACAAAGTTTAAAACGGAAATTTATTAACTCCAACATTGAGCCTAATGCCACAATTAAAAATCAAAAATATGTAGAGAATGTCAATTGGACGTAATCAATAAAAAATTGGAAAAGCCAGTATCCGACTATTTTTGAGAGATTGGTGTGATGGGCGCCTACAAATTTGGGCGCCCAATCATGGGGGTAGGCAACAACCAATTGTGGCCAAACTGGGCATCAGAAGGTGGTCGGGGAGATAGGCAACTACTCTCCCAAACGAAGCAATGATTTGGGCTGCAAATAGTCGACTACTATTAGCGTCTTAAATTGTTGGCTACTCGCGCCATCCCCAATTTAAAAAGGGAGGCGCCCGCCCAATCAGAGACCAATTCCCACATTCCATCAAAATCATTTATTTCATAATAAATTCAGATTTTTTATACTTATTTTGACGTCGAAAAGAAAAATGAAAGCGACGAAATGTGCACTCCATTGGTGCTGTGCACTGTTGGTGCTGGCCATTTTTATGGGGGACACTGCTGACGGAATGGCATCGGGAAGAAGAGGCGGTGGCAATAACCGCCTCGAAAAACCCAGCGAAATGTCCTTTGCGACCCCATTGGGCGGGAAAAGCAAGAGCTATTCACAGTCCGGGAGCAGAAGCGGCAGTGGCTCAATGACCACCCATTGTCTGTAGCAAATTTGTGGACGCATTTTATGCAAATTAAAAATAATAATTTCAGCAGGAGGAAGCGAGGGATCGAGTGGAAGGGGCAGGACCCACAGCAAGACCAAGAGCAAGAGTGTGGCGAGCGGCAGTTTAAGCCGAAGCAGGAGCAGAAGTGGAAGCCGAAGCGGGAGCAGAAGTGGAAGCCGAAGTGGGAGCAGAAGTGGAAGCCGAAGCGGGAGCAGAAGTGGAAGTAGGAGTGGGAGCCGAAGTGGAGTCAGCAGCAGCAAGAAGGGGCTTTGTAAGTTGAAATGGGATAGCTAGGAATTGGCCCGGTCAATTTTTACGGGAGCGACATTTGGTGAGCCATATGACATATGAATATGACCATCCCGATCCGGATTCGAGATTTGTTAACTCGTTGTGCCCACTTTAGTGGTGTCCACCAGCGAGTTCGGGCCGTTCATCCAAGCAATCATAATGTTTTTGAAAAGCATCAATATTCAAACGCCGTTCGAGCTGGAAGACATAAAAACGGGGATGCAGAGCGCGAACAGAGGCAAATTTATGGGAATTTTGGACCAAACGCCGGTGTCAGGGCTCTTAAAACAAGGCGTCAAATCGGCGGTTAAAGTGATTAACAACACGGTCAAGAGACATGGCGAGGAGGCTGGCTCAATGCTGTCCTGCTGGACGCTGGCCATGATGGTGGTGAACACCGTCGACAAAATCCAGAAGAACGGGGGGCCGCCGCAAATGCTGCCTCAAGGCGGGTGCGGCCCCCAAGGATGCCCACCGCAATTTGGAGGAGGTCCCCCACCTGGATTTGGCGGAGGGCCTCCACCTGGATTTGGAGGCGGGTGCGGGCCCCAAGGATGTCCACCGCAATTTGGAGGAGGTCCCCCACCAATGCAAGGGCCGCTGCAAGGCATGCCGGGCCAATTCAGCAGTGCGCAACTGGAATTGTTCAAAAAGGAGAGCTTGAACATTGACCGGATGATCGAGGAAACAGAGTGAGGAGATACATATTTGGGGGTACAATACCACTTTTGGGTTGGAGAGCACAACGTTTTTTGAACCAAAAATTTCACTTTAATCGGCCCCTCTAGGCAAAAGCAGTTGCTGAGCGAAGAAAGGGCGAAAATCATCAACGCGCTAAACGGAGACCTGGGGTCAGAGTTTGTTTCGGAGTCGTGCTCTGGGTCGATCTCGTTCTCCAAAAACGGCAAGGCTGTGTCCAGCTACTCGACGGGGGGCATCATTTCAGGTAGTGATTGTGCCAAATATCAATGCTCCCAACCCATTCAAATGCTGATCCAGGCGGCGGTGGAAAATCGAGCCGTGGAAGAAGTGAATCGCGGAGCGGATCTCGAAGCGGGAGCAGATCTCGAAGCGGGAGCGGATCCCGAAGCGGGAGCGGATCCCGAAGCGGGAGCGGATCTCGAAGCGGGAGCAGATCTCGAAGCGGGAGCGGATCTCGAAGCGGGAGCGGATCCCGAAGCGGGAGCGGGACTCGAAGCAGCGGAGACGTAAGCGGGAGCGGATCCAAAAGTGGTGGAAGCGGAAGCGGTGGCGGATCTCGAAGCAGCAAAAAAAGCAACACAAAAAAGAGCAGAGGTAGGGAATAATTAGAAAATGGACATTTGGGAAACACTCAATTCCAGGCTCTGGCCACAAACGCAGTCAGCACCGCAGCACCAAAAAGTACTCGAGAACCCACTGAAAATTGAATTGAACCGGCGATGAGGCTGCAAAGTGGATGTTGATTTTGGGACATTTGAAAAATTGGAAGAGCGCATTTTGATCACTGTTAATCGTGGAACATTTGTGCACACATATGACGATGATGTGACTGGTTTACACATTTTTTGAGCTGCGCATGTAAACGTTAAATGGATTTGGGTCTAATGGGTAAACCATACATAAAGCGATCAATTTGGAAATTGGACCACCAGACAATCTTATTTTTTATCATTTTTTAGATCGATAATTGTCATTTGTCAGTAGCCGTATACGTGTTGTTTGTTGGTGTTGTTAACTGTTTTGATCGGCGCCAGGCCTACTCATATTCAGCGGCCGATTCATTTTGCCTGTGCTGCATAAATTACTTCGCTCTCAGCCGGCCGACAGCCCCTCCCTCCCGCTTCTGTCTCCGGGATGATGCATCCGCCCACCAATCTTAAGCTCTTTCAACATCTTATGCGTTGTTCATTTCTTCATTTACGGGAAATTACATTGTATTTGTTGTTCATCTTTAGCTTTAGCGATGAATTCTCCAGCCAAAACTGAACGCTATTTGTTATTTTTCTATCATCATTCAAAGATTTGTGTGAATTTGTGTTTAAATAAATAAAAATTGGCAGATGCTTCTCGACCATTCCCCGCTGGTGCAGACCTTGCTCGCCTCGCTCTTCACGTGGGGAATGACTGCGTTGGGCGCTGCAGTCGGTAAAAAGGGGGAAATTGGAAAGATCTTTAACATTCAAAAATTTCATCTGACTGAGTTTTTGAAATTTATAATTTATAATAAAAATTGTGTCCAATGTTCACAATACTACTTTTTCGAAATTTTCCAATTAATAATTGTGCACTCAAAATGCTCAAAATCAAGATTTCAGCGTTCGTTCTCCCCGCGAGGCACCGCCAAATGCTCGGTAGGACACAAAAGCCTACCTATGCTCTTTTGCTAATTCACCATTTTATCCAGACGCCAGTCTCGGATTTGCGGCCGGCGTGATGGTGGCCGCCTCGTTTTGGTGCCTGCTGGACCCAGCCGTGAAATTGGCCAAACTGAAGTTCTCCGAGCATTGGGCCTTCCTGCCGGTCGCTGTCGGCTTCACGCTCGGCACCCTCTTTGTGCACTTCTCCGATCGAGCCATCGTCCGGTAGGTGCCACCAACAGGATTGATCAATGGCGATCGGGTTGAACAAAAACGAAGATCAGTGGTGATCTAACGAGTCACAATAATACCTACTGATCAGAGTCTCACTATGCCCCTGGGATGATCTATATTTAAACATTTGTGTTGTTGTGAACAAAATGATTGCTTTGATCGTCCAGCATTGATTAACAATTGTTGGCCAAGTGCTTCTCACTTGATGAAGGCCCACTACTCTATTTCGAGTCTGCGCTCAGATGGATTTTGCCGCAAGGGAAGGACTCCGCCGAACAAAGTGAATCGACAGTTTCCACTGTGGCCCACTACAGAGCAGCGTCGCGCGATGAGCCCGCCCAATGTGAAGTGCATTCGGTTGTGGAGCCGATTGGCTCCCACGTGTCTCCGAATGGCTCCCTGTCGCTGCGACGCATCCTTCTGCTGGTCATCGCCATCGCCGTGCACAACTTTCCGGAGGCAACCAAAACTCTAAAAACGAACCAAATCAATTCGGATTCAATCAGACCAAACCCACCAAATTGGATCAACACAAAAAACTTTTTTTAAATCAGAATGGTTGGATTTACCGAATGGAAAACTCATTTTCTTATTTCCTATATTCCTCCGAACTCTGCAGGGACTTGGCGTGGGCGTTGCGTTTGCCGGCGTCCACATTCCGATTCCGAATGGGACTTCTACTTTGGTTGACCAGGTCAATTGTAATCAGATCATATCAAATGAGTTGAAAATTATTCCCAATTATGTGATCTGATCGAACAGATCAGCTAATAAGATTGGTTCAATCAATAATTCAGATGATCCGTGGTTAAAAAATCAACAATGTGTATACCTATGCCTGTACTGATTTCTTTCCAGGGACTTGATGTGGACGTTGCGTTTGCCGACATGCACGCGAATGAGACCATCGGCGGCAGTTCCGGTCATCACGCTCACCCGACCGAGACCGGGACCAGTTTCGAGCACGCCTTCAACCTGGCCCTGGGCATCGGACTCCAGAACTTCCCTGAGGGCCTGGCGGTCGCGGTCCCGCTGGTCGGCACCGGCCACAGCCCGTGGCACGCCTTCTTCTACGGCCAGCTGAGCGGCGCCGTGGAGCCGGCCGGTGCCCTGCTGGGCGCCACCCTGGTGATGCTGGTAGAGCCGCTGCTCCTCTACGCGTTCGCATTCGCAGCCGGCGCAATGATCTACGTGGTGAGAGGGCGCAAAACTGTTTAGCTCAAGATATAAAAAATTGATTGTATAAATCAATGCCATCAATAGATGTAGAACGGTGAGTTGTTCTTGGTGTAAATGCACTAACTGTACAATGCTACTAAGCGGACCTTTGTGATTGACTGGACATCTTGATCTTCAACAGAGCAGTACCGGGCATATTACTATTTGGCCCTATTCTGCACAGGTGTTCGACTCCATTGTGCCGGAGGGGTGCAGCCAAGGCAACGGCAAACTGTGCTCGGCATGCTCCGTTGTGGGCTTCCTGGTGATGATGTGCCTGGAAGTGGGGCTGAGCCATGGCCATTAACCCGGAAACATCCAATTTCATCGCTCCATTTACACAATTCATCAAAGTTGGAAAATATGTATTAATATTTTCGAACAATGTTTAAAAAACCTAATATGAAATGAACAACATTTATTTTACTATGTAATATGCATGAAATAATATTTTTCTATTTACTTCTATCGACTTTCCCATCAAAAACGCTTTTTTCGCTTGCACAGCAAACCCCAAATATCTGTTTGCAACTGTTCGTTTTTGTTTGGCCTCCTACTCATATTTTTGGGGGGAAATACGATTTTAAACAAACACAACACAATGATTTGACCTATTCTGAATGTAATTAGATTTTTAATTGCCGTTATTTGAGTCTATTTAAAATACTTTATTTATATTAAACGCCTAATTTTATTTTTTCCGTTGATTTTGGCGCTGTTTTCGATTCAGTTTGTGTTTATTTTTCGCATTTGGATTGAGCAAAACATCTTTTTGGGGCCCCTCCCACTGCTCCTAGTTCCGGCATTTCCGCATAAAACAGGGCCCATCATCCAAACTGTCAATCGCATAGGAAACCCAAATGCATTCCCATTCACCCCAATTTCATAAAATATTAGTGGGAAATGCAAAACAATTGCTTCAAATACCCAATTATTTTTTAAATATGTTCAGGTTAAAGAATACTATTTCTCTTTGCAAATGCGTCGTTTTTTCGCCAACTTCCCAATTTGTTGTGCTGTCTTTTGGTGTGCATTCAACGGAAGCGGATTGCTTGTTGGAGCGACAGAGGGAGAGGACTCCTTCTGGCGAAAGGGTCAGAAGCAAGAAATGATTCGGTGGTTTCAGTGAATTCTGGCGAATTGTTGGTTGTATTTTGAACAAACCCTAGCCATTGCACTGATTTAAACAATTTGCCAAGAAAGTTGATTCTGGTTAATATTTGACAAAATTCGCCGAATTTGGGCTGATTTTGAACAGCTTTTGCCATAAATGACCAAATTTTTGGGGTTTGACCGGAAGCTAATTTTGAGAACACCCATTAATGTTTACCCAATTTGTGCCGTTCAGGTTCGCGGTGGCTCAGCGAAAAGGCGGAATCGGCCGCCAACTTGGTGCGCGACAACAAGGACACAGTGTTGGCCGGCACCGGAGTCCTGTTGGGCGCAGGAGCACTGGGACTGGCCGCATACAACACGGTCAAGATAAAACAGGTGCACACAAAAATAATTGACATTTAATGGTGCAATCGGGAATGATGTCCATCGGTTAGGACGAGAACAACAAGTCCAAAGAGCACGAATACCTCCAACATCATCACCACCACCAGAACACAGCCAATGGCAATGACTTGACCATGCGACTGCTCCCCCAAAATGCGCAGTACCAGGCTCAAGAAGGTTTTTTCAAAATTTTCAATTTAAAAATATTTGAAATTCATTTTGAACATTTTAATCACTCAAATTTGAGATTACCGCTTTCACCACAATTACGTGCCTTTGCAAAATTTGAACGCGCACCAAGATTTGCAATACTATTCGCAATACTACGAGGCCCACAACGGCAACAATGCACAAAGTGACGCCCTCTACGCGAATGTGAAGGCACAGAGTGGCGAGGACGCCAGTCTGGCGAGTGAGTCAAAAATTGTTGAATTTTAAAGATCAAATTTCGAATTAAAAGCATGAATTTTTGAATCATTTGACCCAATTTAGTTGCAACCGGCTGCCCATTCGGCCAGCTGTCCATGCGCGGGCGTTACATGTTCGGCCAGGGCGGACAGCCGGTGATCCTGCGCGGAATGTCCCTCTACTGGAGCGATGGACAGCCCCAGTTCTACAACGACCAGACAGTCAAGTGTCTGCGCTGCTCTTGGTCCGCCAACATTGTG
The DNA here is from genome assembly GCA_013357305.1 of Radopholus similis. Classification (NCBI taxonomy): domain Eukaryota; kingdom Metazoa; phylum Nematoda; class Chromadorea; order Rhabditida; family Pratylenchidae; genus Radopholus; species Radopholus similis. The sequence goes on along the minus strand of VAHH01000584.1, from coordinate 9,681 downwards.
CGTTTTCCCACAGAACTTTGATCCAACTGATATCGATTTTTTGTGAAAGTAGCCCTTCACAGGTGCGGGCAGCAATGACGGTGGAGCACGACCAAGGCTACTTGAACAACCCCACCGCTCAAATGGGCCTTGTCAAGGCCGTGGTCAGTGCGGCCATAGCGCACAACATGTAATCTTTCCAATGTGTTGTAAAAAGACTCACATGAGATGACAGCTCTTGATCTAAAATCATGCACAGAAAATATTAATTTTCGCCTTAGGCAATGGGCATTAGCATTGAGGAAATTTAAATTGCCTTTGAGATTTCAATTTCGCCCCTCAGGTATGTGCTGATCGATTGGCACGTGGAGGGCAGCGACAGCTACAAAGCCAATGCGGCCAATTTCACCAACCGGGCGAAGCTGTTCTTCTCCCAGATGGCCCAATTCTGCGCGAACCGCTGCAATTGCCTGTACGAGCTGTGGAACGAGCCCCGGATGCTGGACTGGAACAGCCAGCTGAAGCCCTATTATCTGACCGTGCTTCGTGTAAGTGGAATGGATAAAATTTGTTTAAATCAAATTGTAAACAGAAGTATTTTGTGAAAACCGTTTCTTAAATATAATGCAGGAGATCCGCAAGTATTCGCAAGGGGTGGCTGTGTGCGGAGTGTGGGACGGGAGTTGGAACCAGGACTGGCACGTGGCCCTCAACAACCCGATCCGGGAGTTCCCCAACGTGGCCTACACCATCCACTTCTACGCCAACCCCCAAAAGGACCGGAACACCGCGCAGGCGGCTGTCAACCGCGGTCTGCCGCTCTTCTGTTCCGAGTACGGGACCACCTGGGTGCAGGCTAAAGCGCCCGTGCAATACGACGAGACCAGAGCCTGGTAAGAACCTTTGAACGTGGCAGATCAAAACAAAGGTGGTCATGGTCAGTTAATTGATCAACTTGATCGATAATAATCAGTTTTGATTAACTGGATAGATCTACTCATTCAATTTGGGTGAATCAATCTGACCAAAATGATCAAATTGGATCATTCTACCGTTATGTATGAATAAAATTGTAATCGGTTTAAGGATCTGAGACCAATCCGCAATAGACTTGTCCCACACAGGTGGAAGTTCATGGACGACAACAAGATTTCGTCGATGAACTGGGCCGTGGACCAGTTCCCGGAGAACACGGCCGTGCTGGTCCAGAACGCGGGTGCCGCCGATCTGTGCAACCCAGCCAAGTTCACGCTGTCCGGAAAATTCGTCCACGACTGGATGGTCGGCGCCAATCCGCGCCCCCAATGTTGATTGATTTTGGTGGGGGACAACAGACCGAACGTACACTTTTATTAACGAAATTCTTTTATTTCGGTTTTACCTTTTATACTTCGAGTCTTTAATGGCAAATTTTCAATTGCTTTTTAACATTTTTATACTGTCCCTTTTTTCAAAATTTTATGCAAATTTGTTTTGGATCCAATGGAGTGACACTCTTCTAGTCCTGCTCCCCATTGGCCCCTTCTTCTGGCCCCATTCCCTCCGCCGCTTTTTCGATTTTCGCCTCCACCGCCTCGAATTCCGGCTTGGACACGAATCCATCGCTGTCCCTGTCCCCGTTCTCCATGAACAGTTCCAGCGTCAGCGCACCAATTTCCTCCAAGCTCAGCTTGCCGTCACCATTCGAGTCGGCCCCGTCGATTGCCTGAAATGGCATACAAATGGGAATTTTAAATTTGTAATAAAAATATTTGTCGTCAGAACACTATTTTTACAAAAAGGTCAAATCGTAACCACCAAAAAGACTCTGCAGATCTCGTTGTCCAAAAAGGTTCAGGGAATGCGCAAACAGATTTATTTGTAAAGATAGGACTCAAAGTGAGAGTAGGTTTTTTAAATAATAATTGCGGATATTGTTTCCTTTACCTTGGTCAGACCCCGCACCCAGGGGTCGTTGGCCTCCAGGGTGACGGCCATTTTGCGCACTCTGGCCACGTCCACGGCCTGTCCCGCCTGGATGGCGTCCACCACCCGTTGGACCGCCTTCTCCATCTCCACCTTGCTCACTCTGGAGTCGCCGTCTGTGTCCAGTTCCTGCAATGGGAAGAGTCTTTGGTCTAAAATGCAAGGGAAATGTGCACTGAATTTACTATATCAGAGTCACAAGAACTGCTTTCAGTTGTGCAAAATCCGCTTACCTCGAATGTGAACTTTTGAGGCGCAAGACACAGAGAGAGGGCGCAAAACTGTTTAGCTCAAGATATAAAAAATTGATTGTATAAATCAATGCCATCAATAGATGTAGAACGGTGAGTTGTTCTTGGTGTAAATGCACTAACTGTACAATGCTACTAAGCGGACCTTTGTGATTGACTGGACATCTTGATCTTCAACAGAGCAGTACCGGGCATATTACTATTTGGCCCTATTCTGCACAGGTGTTCGACTCCATTGTGCCGGAGGGGTGCAGCCAAGGCAACGGCAAACTGTGCTCGGCATGCTCCGTTGTGGGCTTCCTGGTGATGATGTGCCTGGAAGTGGGGCTGAGCCATGGCCATTAACCCGGAAACATCCAATTTCATCGCTCCATTTACACAATTCATCAAAGTTGGAAAATATGTATTAATATTTTCGAACAATGTTTAAAAAACCTAATATGAAATGAACAACATTTATTTTACTATGTAATATGCATGAAATAATATTTTTCTATTTACTTCTATCGACTTTCCCATCAAAAACGCTTTTTTCGCTTGCACAGCAAACCCCAAATATCTGTTTGCAACTGTTCGTTTTTGTTTGGCCTCCTACTCATATTTTTGGGGGGAAATACGATTTTAAACAAACACAACACAATGATTTGACCTATTCTGAATGTAATTAGATTTTTAATTGCCGTTATTTGAGTCTATTTAAAATACTTTATTTATATTAAACGCCTAATTTTATTTTTTCCGTTGATTTTGGCGCTGTTTTCGATTCAGTTTGTGTTTATTTTTCGCATTTGGATTGAGCAAAACATCTTTTTGGGGCCCCTCCCACTGCTCCTAGTTCCGGCATTTCCGCATAAAACAGGGCCCATCATCCAAACTGTCAATCGCATAGGAAACCCAAATGCATTCCCATTCACCCCAATTTCATAAAATATTAGTGGGAAATGCAAAACAATTGCTTCAAATACCCAATTATTTTTTAAATATGTTCAGGTTAAAGAATACTATTTCTCTTTGCAAATGCGTCGTTTTTTCGCCAACTTCCCAATTTGTTGTGCTGTCTTTTGGTGTGCATTCAACGGAAGCGGATTGCTTGTTGGAGCGACAGAGGGAGAGGACTCCTTCTGGCGAAAGGGTCAGAAGCAAGAAATGATTCGGTGGTTTCAGTGAATTCTGGCGAATTGTTGGTTGTATTTTGAACAAACCCTAGCCATTGCACTGATTTAAACAATTTGCCAAGAAAGTTGATTCTGGTTAATATTTGACAAAATTCGCCGAATTTGGGCTGATTTTGAACAGCTTTTGCCATAAATGACCAAATTTTTGGGGTTTGACCGGAAGCTAATTTTGAGAACACCCATTAATGTTTACCCAATTTGTGCCGTTCAGGTTCGCGGTGGCTCAGCGAAAAGGCGGAATCGGCCGCCAACTTGGTGCGCGACAACAAGGACACAGTGTTGGCCGGCACCGGAGTCCTGTTGGGCGCAGGAGCACTGGGACTGGCCGCATACAACACGGTCAAGATAAAACAGGTGCACACAAAAATAATTGACATTTAATGGTGCAATCGGGAATGATGTCCATCGGTTAGGACGAGAACAACAAGTCCAAAGAGCACGAATACCTCCAACATCATCACCACCACCAGAACACAGCCAATGGCAATGACTTGACCATGCGACTGCTCCCCCAAAATGCGCAGTACCAGGCTCAAGAAGGTTTTTTCAAAATTTTCAATTTAAAAATATTTGAAATTCATTTTGAACATTTTAATCACTCAAATTTGAGATTACCGCTTTCACCACAATTACGTGCCTTTGCAAAATTTGAACGCGCACCAAGATTTGCAATACTATTCGCAATACTACGAGGCCCACAACGGCAACAATGCACAAAGTGACGCCCTCTACGCGAATGTGAAGGCACAGAGTGGCGAGGACGCCAGTCTGGCGAGTGAGTCAAAAATTGTTGAATTTTAAAGATCAAATTTCGAATTAAAAGCATGAATTTTTGAATCATTTGACCCAATTTAGTTGCAACCGGCTGCCCATTCGGCCAGCTGTCCATGCGCGGGCGTTACATGTTCGGCCAGGGCGGACAGCCGGTGATCCTGCGCGGAATGTCCCTCTACTGGAGCGATGGACAGCCCCAGTTCTACAACGACCAGACAGTCAAGTGTCTGCGCTGCTCTTGGTCCGCCAACATTGTGCGTTTTCCCACAGAACTTTGATCCAACTGATATCGATTTTTTGTGAAAGTAGCCCTTCACAGGTGCGGGCAGCAATGACGGTGGAGCACGACCAAGGCTACTTGAACAACCCCACCGCTCAAATGGGCCTTGTCAAGGCCGTGGTCAGTGCGGCCATAGCGCACAACATGTAATCTTTCCAATGTGTTGTAAAAAGACTCACATGAGATGACAGCTCTTGATCTAAAATCATGCACAGAAAATATTAATTTTCGCCTTAGGCAATGGGCATTAGCATTGAGGAAATTTAAATTGCCTTTGAGATTTCAATTTCGCCCCTCAGGTATGTGCTGATCGATTGGCACGTGGAGGGCAGCGACAGCTACAAAGCCAATGCGGCCAATTTCACCAACCGGGCGAAGCTGTTCTTCTCCCAGATGGCCCAATTCTGCGCGAACCGCTGCAATTGCCTGTACGAGCTGTGGAACGAGCCCCGGATGCTGGACTGGAACAGCCAGCTGAAGCCCTATTATCTGACCGTGCTTCGTGTAAGTGGAATGGATAAAATTTGTTTAAATCAAATTGTAAACAGAAGTATTTTGTGAAAACCGTTTCTTAAATATAATGCAGGAGATCCGCAAGTATTCGCAAGGGGTGGCTGTGTGCGGAGTGTGGGACGGGAGTTGGAACCAGGACTGGCACGTGGCCCTCAACAACCCGATCCGGGAGTTCCCCAACGTGGCCTACACCATCCACTTCTACGCCAACCCCCAAAAGGACCGGAACACCGCGCAGGCGGCTGTCAACCGCGGTCTGCCGCTCTTCTGTTCCGAGTACGGGACCACCTGGGTGCAGGCTAAAGCGCCCGTGCAATACGACGAGACCAGAGCCTGGTAAGAACCTTTGAACGTGGCAGATCAAAACAAAGGTGGTCATGGTCAGTTAATTGATCAACTTGATCGATAATAATCAGTTTTGATTAACTGGATAGATCTACTCATTCAATTTGGGTGAATCAATCTGACCAAAATGATCAAATTGGATCATTCTACCGTTATGTATGAATAAAATTGTAATCGGTTTAAGGATCTGAGACCAATCCGCAATAGACTTGTCCCACACAGGTGGAAGTTCATGGACGACAACAAGATTTCGTCGATGAACTGGGCCGTGGACCAGTTCCCGGAGAACACGGCCGTGCTGGTCCAGAACGCGGGTGCCGCCGATCTGTGCAACCCAGCCAAGTTCACGCTGTCCGGAAAATTCGTCCACGACTGGATGGTCGGCGCCAATCCGCGCCCCCAATGTTGATTGATTTTGGTGGGGGACAACAGACCGAACGTACACTTTTATTAACGAAATTCTTTTATTTCGGTTTTACCTTTTATACTTCGAGTCTTTAATGGCAAATTTTCAATTGCTTTTTAACATTTTTATACTGTCCCTTTTTTCAAAATTTTATGCAAATTTGTTTTGGATCCAATGGAGTGACACTCTTCTAGTCCTGCTCCCCATTGGCCCCTTCTTCTGGCCCCATTCCCTCCGCCGCTTTTTCGATTTTCGCCTCCACCGCCTCGAATTCCGGCTTGGACACGAATCCATCGCTGTCCCTGTCCCCGTTCTCCATGAACAGTTCCAGCGTCAGCGCACCAATTTCCTCCAAGCTCAGCTTGCCGTCACCATTCGAGTCGGCCCCGTCGATTGCCTGAAATGGCATACAAATGGGAATTTTAAATTTGTAATAAAAATATTTGTCGTCAGAACACTATTTTTACAAAAAGGTCAAATCGTAACCACCAAAAAGACTCTGCAGATCTCGTTGTCCAAAAAGGTTCAGGGAATGCGCAAACAGATTTATTTGTAAAGATAGGACTCAAAGTGAGAGTAGGTTTTTTAAATAATAATTGCGGATATTGTTTCCTTTACCTTGGTCAGACCCCGCACCCAGGGGTCGTTGGCCTCCAGGGTGACGGCCATTTTGCGCACTCTGGCCACGTCCACGGCCTGTCCCGCCTGGATGGCGTCCACCACCCGTTGGACCGCCTTCTCCATCTCCACCTTGCTCACTCTGGAGTCGCCGTCTGTGTCCAGTTCCTGCAATGGGAAGAGTCTTTGGTCTAAAATGCAAGGGAAATGTGCACTGAATTTACTATATCAGAGTCACAAGAACTGCTTTCAGTTGTGCAAAATCCGCTTACCTCGAATGTGAACTTTTGAGGCGCAAGACACAGAGCCACCGTGGAAAGGGCGCAGGTGAGGGGAAGAATTGCGAAGAACGGCGGTTTCATGGCTGCTTTAATGGAAGAACAGAAAAAACAGAGATTTCAGCTGAAATTGATTTGTAAAATTGCGAACTTCCCACAAATGCGACTTAAATGGTTTCTCAACTTTCAGTCCCAGTGTTGGGTTCCACGGTGTAATGCAAAACTGACGGAATTGCGAATGGGCTGGGAAGTCGATTTGGCGGCGAAGGAATTAAAATTAATGATGAGTTGCTGCCAAAAGTTAACAGTTTCGCTGTTATAAAAATTTTTCCCATTCAGTTTCAGTTGTAAAAGAAGGTGAGATAAAACATAAAAATACTGCGACTTTGGCCGAAGGGCAAATGAGAACCGGGATTGGCTGATACCTTTTCTCCGTGTTCTGATTTAGGCTTATTTAAGGTAATTTATAATTTAGACATTACGCTTACTGTCCCAGGAACTGTTGAGTTTGTAGATCACAAATATTTTAACGTCTGGATCGCTGGTCCCAGAGCGAATCGACTGTTCAAACAGAGAAATGAAAATGTTGAACCCTCTGGGGCGGGTTCACTTTCAAAGGCTCTTGAGGACAAAAAGTTCTGCAGATGACGATTCGGCGGAATTCGCGTCTGGAACTGTTTTGACAGCGGCCCCATTCGGCTTTGCTTAAAAGTGCCGCCATTTAAAACGAACTCTCACAGATCACAGTCAACCAATCTTCCACCATCCGTTCCCACTCCCAATTCAACCCCAATTCCAATGGCCCGCCGGCTCGGCTTCACGACCTACTGGAACGCGGTCGGGGCCGCCGTCGCGGACCGATTCTCGAATACAAAAGGGGGGGAACAAACAAATAGTATGTGCGGTTGCTTGGATAAATTGAATTCAATCGGTAATCTGTGTATTTTTTGCGACATTCAACCTCGAATGTTGAATTACTCCAGTGCCGCATTTGTGGCCCAGTCTGGGCTCTGGGCTGCCGGCCAAGGCAATTGATCATGAAAAAATGTGCGACGGAGATGAGGCGCCCAAAAAATGAGCTTTTTTCCTCTCGCGTCAAATCGATCAGGCGCCGCAAAATATGCCCCCTTTGCGCTTTTTCCCTCAAACAACTGCTGTCGACTTTGAAAGTTCACTTTTGGCTGAATCCAAAGCCACACACACACAAACATGAGTTCTCTCCAAATTTCGATTCCGCTTCGTTTATTTTTAGAAAATATTTAATTTTAAACAAGTCTAGCGTCCATGGTCTATTCGGCGGAGCTTGGCTACGATCCAGAGTAGGTCAAAAATGTATTAATATTTTGGATTTAAAAAAGATTTACATTTTGTAGATTTGGACCTTGGAAATTGATTTTTGAAGTTATTACATATTTCAGCGAATGGGAAGAGTGTCCCGAGCGGGAGCAACATCGCCTCCTGTTCAGCCCATTCACCCGCACTTGTCTCAGCATCGGCATCGGAATTGCCTCGGCGTTCTTCTTCTTCTTCCTGGAAACGCACAACAAAGGCCAGGAAATAAAATTATTGTTTTAATATTTTGGAATTACATGCGGTTTTTTCATGCCGTAAATTTTTTGATGCCTTAAATTTGGTTTCTTTTTGCCTTAAATTATATTTTTTACAAAAAGTGGTTTTTTATGCCTTAAAATTGAATTTTAGCCGAAGTCTAAGCCTGGTCCTAATTTTACTTCTAAGAAGTGTAGCCAATTGTGGCTATTTTAGCCTAAGCCAATACAAGCTTAGCTTAAGCCTATCTTAGCTTAAGCTTACTGAGCCAACCCAATTATAAAGTCCAATAGAACTGAAACCAAGATCAAAAATAAAAGTAAAATTAAAATTAGATTTCCACATTAATTTTTAGCAAAATTCAATTTGAGTCAAAAAAGAACAACTTTATGTAAAAATAAAAATTTAAGGCATAAAAGAACCACCTTTTTTTTAAATAAAATTAAAGGCAAAAAGAAACCAAATTTAAGGCATCAAAAATTTAAGGCAGAAAAAAACCAAATTTAAGGCAGAAAAAACCTTATTGGAATTAATTTTAGGCAAATCGAATGGACGCGCAGACGAAGTGGAAAAGGCCGGTGCCCAAAAAGCGGACGGAGAATTCGAATCTGCGGAGACCAAGTTCGCCAGAGCCAGCAAACAGGCCGAATTCAGGGTCAGGCAAAATTAATAGTAGTTTATTAAATTGAAATTAAAAACTAAAAAAATAAAATTCAGTTTTGGATAAAATGTTCAAGCTAAATGTTCAATTTCCAGGCACAGCCCGAGCGACGTCGAAACTCGCGGCGCGAATGGACCCACGAGGAGGCAGTCGCATTTCTGGCGTGGAAGGCAGACCTGGAGCGACTCCAAGTGGAGCGGGTGCACGCGTCTGAGGAACGCGTAGGCAAGTGCCGAGTGAATTCTTGGACCAAAATTGAAAAGGAGCGATAATACTCGTCTTCTAGAGGTTTCGAGACTTTTGGGAGTTAATTCTCTTTTGGTATTTCTCGATTCTTGGATATCAGGGGACTGACAGATGGCCAATTTGGGCGAGTACAGTGGAAAAGTGAACTTGATGTATGATATTGTACAATTGTACTACCTGTTCCTGTACAAGTGTACAAAACATTTCAGGCAACAAGCACGTGACCATCCACCCCAGCGACCTGTCCCCGGCGCACACCCAATTCTGCACCCACTGTGGCCACTCGCTGCTGTGCTTCCAGTGCGGAAAGGCGCAACCGTTGCCCATCTGAGAACTGGGAGATCAATTACTAATTACCTGCATTTGATCGCACAGGGTAGCTATAGCATAAAATAGCACACTCAAATTGAGCTGAACAACAGTGTAAAATATAAAAAGAACACTTTAATCCACGACGAATTCATCGCTTTGCATTTTTTACTATTTATGCCCAACTGGCTTGGAGTGCTCGGAAATGTTCGTCCAATTCACTCTTTCCAATCAGCGCAGTGCCGTGGATGTTTTTCGGCGGAGTCACCGCCCTTCTCTGCGGCTGCTCCCTTGCGTTGACGTCGTCCACTCGGTTCCCCCGTTTCCATGGCA
>VAHH01000583.1:0-26217 GCA_013357305.1 Radopholus similis | reverse complement strand
TCCCGACCGGTCGCCCGGGATTTCCGGGATCGGGATTAAATCCCGATTTTCGAATCCCGGTCAATCCCGATCCCGAAAATCGGCCGGGATCCCGATCCCGCCCAACCCTACCTGAAACCGATCACATCACACACTTTGGCAACAAAATATTATTTAATATTCACCGCGTGTCGGGCGTCCGTCAGAGCCGAGTGCACGGGAGGCCAGAGCACGTTCAGGCCGTGCAAAAAGTATTTGTTCACCTGCATCAAAATTGCAAAATAATACACATGCAGGCTTAGACATAGGCTTAGGCTTGTTTATTGACTAAAATATAATTTTTAACGAGTTTTCTAAAAATATATTTATTTTATTGTTGACCAAAAAATTGACTCCCGTAATGTATTCACTTAATGGGTATTGTGGCCTTGGCTCTTGCTAGCCCGAGAACCGAAAGTGACCTCTGGCCTTGGCTTCAGCCCTTTCCTGAATTGTATGTTTTCTTCCCAGCACATTTCTATTATTTGTAGCCAAAAATTTAGAATGTATCTTAAAATAAATCAATTTTTGATTTCTTTAGTATGTCTAAATTCTTCAATTTTAACCTTTTAAAGCCAATACTAAGCCTCGCTTTTGGGTGAAAAAGTGGCCTGCCTTTCCGATTCCGTAGAAGTCTTTGCCGTTCAGCAGACTGGTCACGCCCTCCAGAATGAGCTGTTTGGCGCGCTTGGTGCCGCGGAACACCACCACCAGTTGGCGCTCTTGTTCGGAGACAATCTGCAGAGGCACCAAGAAGGGACTGGAATTGACTTCGACGGGACGGAAGAACACTTGCCGTGTAGGAGGAGCACGTGTTGCGCAGCAAGTCGCAGCTGTGGTTGGCCGCCGAGTAGACGCGCCACTGCGCCGGATTTGGCATCCACCTGGGACGAGAAAAGGGCATTAAAACTTGGTCACATGGAACTGAAAAGGGTCGGGTAGAGACCTTGATCTGGGGCCGAGATCGATGGGACACCTATTACTAAGAGTATCGCTCTTCGAATCTCGATTTTCGACTGGTTCTCGAGAGTCAATCCCGACCGGGATGTGCAGTGATTGGCTTACACTCTTGGAACAACAGCACTTTTACAACGGTCGAAATGTGGACAAGATTATGCAATACCTATCAACAATACTTGGAGACGAATATTGAATAATTTACCGCCAAATTCTCAATCCCCGAAATCGGCTGGGATCGATTCCACGCTTCTTTTTAATTTTTTTCAATTTACAAATAAATTGTTTTCCGCCCCAATTCCCCCCACCTCTGGATGCAGGCGCTGGGGCTGGAGGCGTACGCGCCTGCTGAGAGGGCCAGCATTGTCTTTGCGTACTGCTCTTGGTAGCCGGTGCGCACTGGCTCCGAGAAGGGACGCCCCACAATTGAAGTGCACAGCAGCACCAGCAAATAGAAGCCGGACGCCAAAATCTGCGCAAACGCCAATCTGCTGCTGGGCAGCATTTTTGTGGCCAAGTTGCTGTGTTGATAATTGATATTCCAATTAAATATTTTTAAATGTTTAAGTGTAGTAAGGGCAATTATATAATATATTCTTGAAATGTAAATCATCGAAATTCTTGTGCAAAATGCATGTTTTTGTTTGCAATATAAATAGTGTGGGATTAGGATTTAGGATTGCCTATATTGGGCGTGGGAATGAGACAATATTTGGATTGTGCATGTCACTTTTGTTGACGCGGCTAGAATCGATTTGCTCAGCGATCCATGAGCCGCGAATTTATTTATATTTGCTTGGAAGTTTGCTTCACTCAAATGAATATGTTGATTTTGGAATTGAAAACGAAATTCGAAGCCATCGACTTCACTGAAAAACAAGAGTCTTTTATCTTTTTGATGGGAGGTATGTGAGGGCGAGGGACGCGAAAAGGGGGAAGAGAGGGGAATGGGCAAACAAAAAACGACGACAACTGCTGGTCGTCGAGGGATGGATGGGTGATTCATTCCCAAGAGAACGTACCGGAACTTGAATCAAAGGCCAGAGAGAGAGTGCAACGGCCTTGTAAAGGAGACAAATGTGCCATTTGGGAAATAAAAAGTGTGGCGGATTGATGACGACCGGTGAAAACGGATTTGACACATGCCTTTTACGCGACTCCCGAAAGAAATTCTGACCCATTCCAAATTCCAATTCGCTAGAGCGTTCAACATTCAACAGTTTATTCTTGAAACAACAGCACTTTTAAGATAGGATCGGTACATGTCGTTTGGGCTACGGGGCCTTTGAGAAGCTTTAACACAGTTCAATCCGGAGGATGCTTAAAATCCAATAATTGAAGCAGAGTGGATGGACTACAATGCAATCCACTCGAATGTCCAATCGTTCGTCCACCTCATTTGCCAATGTCCAATTTGGATTTCTTCGCACTGCTTGGCCCCTGTTCGTCAGCCTCATTCGCTTCGACCGGTTTCCCATATCCCGCCGCTTCAATATCACTATTCATCATCGGAATGATTGACTCGTCAACGTTGAATGAGTCACCTCTGGAAGACTTGAAAGCTTAAATTTTATCAAAACCCCAAGCCAGACTCCATTTGTTTGACATGCAGCATGATATAGTTACGTTCCTCCTCTGCCCCTGCATAAAAAATTGGCTCCATTTCGAGCAGCAGTTCTGCATCGCTCTTTTGCGCTTCTGAGGAGCAGCTGTTGAGCACCACATTGGGCTCACCTCCGCCAGGGCCGTGGCGCAACGAGAGCACTTCGCCAGTACCGTTGTGGAGAGAGCGGAAGGGCAACTCGCCAATGTGCGCCCTTAAATTGTGAAAAATTGGAGCCGACCCTTAGTTTTGGGTCACTTTGTTTTACAACAGTTCAATGCTTTCATTGTTCAGAAACCTCTTTTGCTTGTTCCAGCAGCGCTTCAAAATCCTCAGAGCGATAGATGTCCAAATGCACCATTTTTTGTGCCCCCGTCATTGGGGTGTGCAGCCACTCGATGAGCACAGCGATGTTCGGACTGGGCATTGTGAGCTTTTCCGACCGTCGATCAAATACCAGGCGCAAATGGCGCACATTGGCCAACAGACGGGACAGCAATTGGGCGTCAACACTGACGACGACCTCCAGCGAAGTGATGGCCCGCTCTCGAAGCGGGAACAGGCGTATGAGGATTTCGAGCACTACAAAGTTATGTTCTGGTCCAGTGGCAGTGGAATGGATCTCCAGATGGATGTTGTTCAGCAGGTGCCGGATTAAACCCAAAAACCGGAGCACACTCGCATTGAAATGGCTGAAAACCGATGGATTGATTGATCAGTTTGAATATAAATACCTAGTTATACCTCAATTCGATGGTTTTGAAGCCGCAAACTGTTTGGGGCGGAGACACCTCCGCAATGGGGATCCTCACAATGGGATAGTCGCCATTGTCGTTTTCGACATATCTGGTCACATATTTTTCCCCTGTCCTTTGGGAAAACGCCATAACAGGCAGAATGCGTCCCTTTGGGCCGTCGAGCAGAGGGCGTGCGATTGCGTGGAACAGACGGCGAGTGAAACAAATTCGATTGAGCAACGCTTCCCGGCCACAACTGGGCAGCACTTCGGTCCAAGTCTCGGCCGGCAGATGTCTGCAAATGTGCAGCCAACTTTCATCAGTAATGATGGAATGAATGACTCACATCTTGTGTTGGGCCCTCCTGGCCGCGATGAACCCCTCAATGTGTGCTGTGCAGTGGCGCCGGTATTGGAGCTCATCCGCCAAATCGGACCCACACCCCTCCCAGCCACATTGCATTGCTCGGCTCCCAACCGTTGCCATTGTTGACTAAATTGGAGCTCGAAAATTCTAAATTATTACGAGGTAGGAAATAGGAATGTAAAAAAGGTAAAGTGAGTGCTTTTTTAATCACTTTGATAGAATACAGCCAAACTATCTTGGTAAAATTTCCATTCCATTTAATTCGAAAATTAGCAATCAACAATACTGGATTAATTTCTTTTTCCAATAGCCCAACTTGGATCTTGGGAATCATGCGTCACTTCCATTCATTCACTATGTCCCGCAAAGGCGTTCCATCGATTAGACTGTGACAGAGTGAAATTTCTCGGTCAGTCAATTTCATCGATTCCAATTTGTCGGCACACAGCCCTATTCTGTTGTCCAATGTTGTTTCTGTCACTTTCAGATAAATTTGCTTCAATTTGCGAGAGAAGCCGACTACGCTTTGGGGCGCGCACATTCGCCAGAATACGGTCCAACAATTCTGTGCCACGGTGACATCTCGTTCCCACTTCCCACCCCACAGACTCACAAGTCCATTGGTACTTGTCAAACGGATCTGCATTTGGTTGCCAGTTGGAGTGGTTTGTGTAGACGTCCAGTTCCAGCCAAACGTTGCTGAGGAGAGGGCGGATGGCGCACAAAAATGAGCGCACTTTGGCATTGAAAAATCTGCAAAGTTGAGTGATTTTATTCGCTTAATTCTCATCAAATCCATACCTCAATTCGATCAACGAGAAGCCAACTATGTTTCGGGGCGGAGCCACTTCCGCAATGGGCAACTGCACCATCCGATGACCAATGCCATTTTGGACGCGTTTGACCAGAACGCCACTGGCACCTTCATACTTTTGCACAAATACAAACGCCATTTCGGGCAATGCACGTTCCTTTGTGCTGTCCAACATGGGCCGCACAATTGCGTGGAACAGGCGCCGAGTAAAGCAAATGCGTTCCATCAGCATTTTATGATCAAGCCACGCGAACACTTCGGTCCATGTTTCGACGGGCAAACGTCTGCAAAAAGTTGGAGGACTCAATGAACGTGTAAAACATGTTTTTTCGACTAATACTTGTACAAATTTCCGAAACTCACATTTGGACCTTGGCGATCTCAACTTGCACTGCTGGTCGGTATTCTTCCTCCGCATCATCTCCAAATTTTCGCCGCTTCCACACACATTGTATCATCGATGGCCGCCACTTCATAGGTATTGCTGCAAAAACTATTGGAATAAATTGGTAAAGAGAGAATAATTAAATAATTATTTATTTTACGAAACACTCTAAGGTCTAAGGACCTGGGGAGGAGACAAGACAAGTGGAGAAACAATGGCGCACTCGCTAATAATGAATCTGTCCAGAGCTAGAGCTAGGAACGGCAGAGGCAAGAGAGTAAAGTGAGTGCAGTGCCCGCACACAATGGTCAGGTGGAGCACGGTGCTGGCCAGCCGAACAGGCTCAGCAGTGGTAGAGACCGCCAGCGGTTTGGGCCAGAGCGCCAAAATTCGAAGCGGGAGCCCATTTTAATCGCATTGACCAAATAGCGGAAAGGCCCAACTAGAACAACTTTTTATCGTTATGTATCAACAAACTGGAATCTGGAACACGAAGTTATTTAAAAAGGATTAATTCTGTGCCAGACTTATTCGCCACTCTCCGACTTGATTCTCTTCGCGTTGCTTGGGCCATACTCAATCCCATCCGCTTCGTCCTCTGGCGCATCTTCCGAATCCGCCGGAAATTGCGACTCATCGATTTCGCTGAAAAATTTCATATTTTGAAAACCATCCAATTCCAAAATAGCTAAACCTCATTTGGGCGACATTCAGCACCAGTTTGTTGCGCGGCTCGGTTGTGAACAATGTGTCAGGCAATGTCTGCCTCATTGCCAGTAATTCGGCCTCTTCACTCTCCTCCGTTGGCGGAGAGGCACAAATGTGCCGGTAGAGCACAAAATTGTGGATGTAGCCGCCAAAGTCAAGCGTTTCGTTGTAATGGCGCAATGTGAGCACTTCGCCGGTGCACTCGTTGTGCAGAGTGGTGAACGGCAACTCGACGTGTTCTTTGTTTTTAAATTCCGACGAAAAGAAGAGCACGAAAGAGGGAATTGGGGTAGAGTCGGCAGTGGCACATAAAAAGTGCTGGAATGGAAATGAAGTGAACCTATATGTGGAAATGCCTGATCTGTATGTTTCCGTCTCCCATCTCCACTGCACATTGCTGATTTCCAGATAATAATAATAATAATACCTGCTATGCCTGTGTGACCAGCGTCGCCGAATTCTCGGTGCAATAAAGATTCAAGCTGGCCATCTTTTGGCCTTCATCCCCGGATGGAGTGTGCAGCCATTTGACCAGCACTGGGATGTGCGGGCTGCAGTTGCGCGAGTACGGACCGGCGAATGACAGCAATTCAGGTGGGGGCAATTTGCTTCCGTCGCCGTTTATGCGCAAATGGCGAACATTGACCAGCAGACGGTCCAGCAAGTCGGCGCTGATCAAATTGGTCCCGGATCGAATGCACAGTGAAGTGAGGGCCATCTCAAGGCGCGGAATCACGCGCAGCAGGCAATTGAGTGCTGCCACATTGTGTTCATCTCGTCCAACTGCCAAACGCATATTCCATTAGGCCAAGACTCCCCTAATCCCAAGTCCGTCACCGTCCCAGTTGTACTGGTTCCCCTGATTCGGTGTGGAGTAAAACTCGCTTGATGGCTTGGTGTCGAGTTCCAGGCAAATATGGCTGAGAAGAGGACGGATGACGCACATAAATGAAAGCACCTTCGCATCAAAATGTCTGCAAGGTTGAATTGGATGCAAAGCAATATGTCAGTTAAAATAATTTATTTATCCGACTTCAAAAGGATCAGCGAGAAGGCAACCATGCTCCGGGGCGGAGGCATCTCCGCGATGGGCAACTCCGTAAGATGTGCGCCATTCTCGATCCATTTGATCAGAACAGTTTGCGGTGGTTCTGCAGTTCTCATAAAAGCCATTTCGGGCAGAATGCGTCCCTTTGGGCCGTCGAGCAGAGGGCGTGCGATTGCGTGGAACAGGCGCCGAGTGAAACAAATTCGATTGAGCAACGCTTCCCGGCCACAACTGGGCAGCACTTCGGTCCAAGTCTCGGCCGGCAGATGTCTGCAAATGTGCAGCCAACTTTCATCAGTA
Organism: Radopholus similis; assembly: GCA_013357305.1. Classification (NCBI taxonomy): domain Eukaryota; kingdom Metazoa; phylum Nematoda; class Chromadorea; order Rhabditida; family Pratylenchidae; genus Radopholus; species Radopholus similis. Next base: position 19,281 of record VAHH01000583.1, on the reverse strand, counting down.
ATGATGGAATGAATGACTCACATCTTGTGTTGGGCCCTCCTGGCCGCGATGAACCCCTCAATGTGTGCTGTGCAGTGGCGCCGATATTGGAGCTCATCCGCCAAATCGGATCCACACCCCTCCCAGCCACATTGCATTGCTCGGCTAATGAAGTTGCGTGCTCTATTTGAAATATGTATACAAATTACAATTGTGTGCGTGTATAAAGCTATAAAGGCAATGTGATTGGAATAAGGTGGGGCATATTGGGCGCTTTGTTGTTAAAGAGAGAATACATAATTATTTATTTTTTCGAAATACTGTGAGGAGGCAAGACAAGCAGAAACAATGGCGCAATGCGCAATCGCTGATATGTAAGTAATAAAGTAATAAATAATAATGAATGAATGAATCTGTTCGCCCGTTGACTCATCGCTCAACTCCAATGAAGAGACAGACTGCTGTTCGGCGCAAAAAATGGAATGGGGGATTGGGCGACCTGGAGAACTTGAATTGCTTGGGAGAGTTGCCCAGAGCTAGGAACGGCAGAGGCAAGAGAGTAAAAGTGAGTGCAGTCAGTGCCTGGATGAAAGGGTCGAAAAGGGAGTTTGCAAATTGTGTATGTAGGTATGAGGTATGAGATCTGTTTGTTCCAAATTCCAATTTTCGTCTTCCATGGCATCAGTGATTTGTTCGTCAATCTAAGACAAAGCCCATCATTTGCCAATTTGTCTGTTTTAAAAATGCGATTCCCCATTGTGTCATTCGCCATGTCGAAAAATTGAAATTTACTGAAACTCCAAACCCAAGCCAAACACCATTTGCATTTGTTGGATGTGAAGAATCAGTGCGTTGCGCTTGTCATTTCCATATGAGCGCCGCAAATTGTTAGAAATTGGAATTAAAAGTGGCGATTGATCAAAAGCAGTGTCTCGAATTGAACTCCAAGTAGACAACTATTTTGCATCGAGATCACTCTCAGTTGAGAGGACTGGGATTGATTTGGATAAAAAAGTAGCTAACTATAGGTGCTCTACATGTACATGTTTATTAATAATTGTGATGCCTGATTGGTAGCCATGAATTATTTGCGCAATTGCCTATTTTCCCGGCATCAGTTTGTCTCCTACTCTACTTTAATGTACGGCATTAAATGAATTTGCTCACAAAACCCAAACCAGCCTACCTTTAGCCGACATAAAAGCGCTTCTGATTCCTCCTATTTTGCATAGTGAATTTTAATTCTCTATTTTTTGAATTAACAATATATTCTCTCGTTTTATTCGATCGGCCATCCAACGTTGGAATGCTTCTGCCAACATTTTTGCCACTTTTGTGTCTGCTTTTTGCGGTGAAAGCGGGAAAAAACGAGAACCGAACAAACTCAGAAGATAGCGCCGAAGTTAGGGCCGAAAAGAGAAAATCCGCCGGCAGTTCTGTGGACGAGCTGGCGAGCGGGATGAAGAACCGTTTGCACGTGTCTTGCCCTAACGTCGGCGGAATCAGACAAACGGTGGCAGATCTGGCCAACGGCAAACATGACGAGGAGATTGCCGGCCAACTGAAGCGCGTCAAGTCGTTCGTGGACTGCGTCATTCCCACAAGGGAGGAGCTGGATGCCATCGCCAAGGTGAACGATTTCTGACCTTGAAAGAGGAAAATTGGTCTTATTTCTCATTCAAATGGATCGTTGCGTTTCAGAAAAGAGGACCTCAAATTGAGAAATTGGCAAACGATGTAGCCGACTACATTGACGATTACTTCGACGATTTTGAAAGGAGCCGCTCCGGCTCGAGGGACAGAGTGCGCGAGAGCAAAGGCAAAAAAGGCAATTGAAAATTGATTAAGCGTCGTTTCCAATGGGATGAGTGTTTCGAACATTGGCATTTTAGCTGTTGGAGAGGGCAGTCGCACCGGCGGCGGTCGTGGGAGTCGTATTGGGCGGGGCGAAGAGGCCCTTCGCACCGACGGACGGGAAGGTCGTTCCGAGAAGAGAAGCGAACGAAGCGGACGTAGCCGCTCGCGGAGCGGCAGTCGCCATTCGTCACAGCGCAGCGGCTCCCGCGGTAGGCACAATTTTGGGGGAAAAGAAAACACTGGGAAACACTAGCACAATTTATTTTAGGCCCAAGTGCCTCAGGCTCGCGGAGCGGAAGCAGAAGTGGACGAAGCGGAAGTCGTAACGGAAGTCGTAGTGGGAGTGGAAGTCGCACCGGAAGCAAAAGCCAGACATCAAACAAGGGCAGTGGGAAAGGCAAAAGTAAGCGCCGCGGCAAGCAAAATGGCGACAGCAAAATAACGAACAAAGGTAATCAAGAGACACACAGAGGCTGGAAAAACACAACTGGAATTTGAACTGAATTGGACTGAATTGGTCCCGCATCTTGATATTTTATCTAGCCTGAGTGACTCTATAGATTTGACCAAAAAGAGTCTAGATTCAATGATGTCATTGAGTAAGAATTCAGACAGCAGACTGATTCACTCAGATCAAGTCAAATTGGATCGACTCAGATCAGTCCAATTCCAGTTTTGTGATTGGTTCTGGTTGCGAAAAAATCAGTTTTCAGACTCCGGTGGCCATCGCCCTCAGCACAGAAGCTCCAGAAAGTATTCATCACATTGAATCGGCAAAGAGGCAGAGGCCCCGGAGAAATGTGGAATTGCTGAATGCAGTTGAAAGGGTTACGAATTTAATCGAAGCGCAGAAAATGTTATCGTTATCAATATTTTAGGCGCAATTTCTTTCTCTTCCGGTTGCATAAATTGTTGCTTATTTATATTTTTATTTCATAGGTTGATTTGCTTTTGTTTCCTTTAATGCAAGAATTAATTGTTTTTAAAGTATTTGCTCATCAGTCGACGGAATCGGAACTTTCTCGGTACACCCGCGTACTGCGCTCTGATCAATTAACATCTCCATCCACCACTTTAAAACACACGTTCTCTCTCTTATCTCACCTCTTTGGTGCATCATTATCATTATTTTTATGTTTTTATCGGACGAGAGAAGTGAACGACGAATGATGAGTTGATGAGGCGCGCGCCTTTCTATAGTTTCTGCTCAACCCGAAGTAGAACACAGTACTTTGAGTTTTGAGCCGAACAATGTGCGATTAGCGATTTGTGTAACTCTGATTCTATTTAAATGTGACTGCGCTGACGACTAGAAGACGAGAAGACCAGAATTCTAAATGCTACATCTTCACTTTCAAACGTTTGAGGTTTTGAGTTTTTGTGTGTCTAAATATTTCTTCAATGCATTTTGTATTCCATTTTTTTGACTTTTGTCATAAAATAATTTTCCCGTTTAACTTTCAGCAAGTTTCGTCGTCGCATTCTTTCGTTCGATCCATAATTTTGAGATGGCGGCAACAACTCCCATTTTGGCCGCCCGGAAAAAGTCAATCTGCATATTTGGCGCAGGCCCTGCCGGGATTTGCGCCGCCCGGCACTGCACCCGGAACAGTGGCGAGTTTGAAGTGGTCGTGTTCGAGCAGAACAGCGACATTGGCGGCGTTTGGCGCTACGAGCCCCTGGACAACGAGCTGCAGGCGGCCGCGGACCGAACACACGTTCACTCGAGCATGTACGAGAAAATGAAGTGAGTCAAAATCCCTTGTCAAGCAAATATCGAGAAATGAAAAATTACGCGCAAAGATTCAATCTGCTTCGACGTTTGCTTATTTATGTGATCTGTGAATCACAATAACTTTGTTTTGATCTGATAATCGGATCACCAGATCTCGTATTGCTTCGATTGTCTGAATTTTGGAATACCCCAATGAAATAAATATGTATTGATGTGTTTCCAGCACGAACTTGCCCAAAGAGGTAATGTACTTCGACAAGTTTCCGTTCGACAACAGCTCGGCCGCCAACAACAACGGGCGTTCGGCAGATCAGTCGTTCGTCAGTCACCAAAATGTGCTCGCCTTTCTGGAGGAATACGCAAAACCAGTGCGCCATTTGATCCAAGTGGGAATAATGTTTGAGTATTGTTATCCTAGTACTACTAGGGCCCAGATCCCTACTTATTTCCCATTCCTTTTATTCGATGTTTAGTTCAACTCGAAGGTCGTGAGTGTTGAGCGGCTGATCAACAACAATGAGCATTCCACAGGCGCAGAAGTCGGCTGGGCAGTGAGTGTTGAACAACCGGCAACAGGGGGGACGAAGACGACGCTCACCAGCAAGAGGGTGTTCGATTGCGTGTTCGTCTGCAACGGTCACTTCGTCGCCCCGATGACCCCCGAGTTTGCGGACAACTACAGACGAGTGGCCATTCACAGCCACTTCTATCGTCGGGCAGACACGTATGCCGGCATGCGCGTCGCTGTGGTCGGGGCAGGGCCCTCGGGGACGGACATTGCCCTCCAGATCGCCAAACACGCAAGAAAGGTGAACCCCCGTGATTCTCATGCACTTTAGGCGCGTCCCAAGAAAGTTTAGGCGGAAACTATTAGATCGACCTATAATAGGTAGCACTGCAATTTATAGAGTGGATGTAGCCAAGTGGGAAAATTTTAGTCTAACGCCTAAACAGGCGTATACAAACCAAAGTTTAGGCAAGCCTAAGGCTCCATCAAATAGCAACGTGATCAAACTAAAACAGCTGAATCACAATGGAAAAATCAGACATTTGCGCCACGCAAAATAACCTATGGCTACAATTAGACGTAAGCTAAGCTGGCCTAGGCTTTGGCTTTATTCTCAAAAACAGCAATACTGCAACAAAAAATTTTGGGCCACCAGTCGATCTTAATAAAATGGTGACTCAGCAGACCTAAGCATTGAAGCTTGAAGATTAAAACCTTTTGCTGCGCAGGTCTATCTTCTCCATCGGAAGCCGTCGCCACAGAACGACTCGTTCGGAGTGCTGCCGGCGTGCTGCGAAGAGAAAGCAGCAGCCGTTGATGCGGACGCAGATTCACTGATTCTCGCCGATGGCTCGCGCCTCGACAACCTGGACGCAGTGATCTTCTGCACCGGCTACCGATACGAGTTCCCGTTCCTCTCGCCCGCTGTAGTCCAGTAAGTATTTATTTATCCGTCAGATCACAGATCATTTATCGTGAGACTGATCGGGCTGATCGATTGAATATTTACGCGGAACTTGAATTGATCCTCCCTCCATGCCAGAACTGATCGATAATTAAACCACTGATCAGACTGATCAAATATTGTATAATTTTAATTTATTCAATACTATGCCTGAAGTGTCGTGTTGATTTGTAATCAATCGAGATTAAGAATTAACTCAGGACGCCGTTCGACGGAGCCATGGTTTCGCCGTTGTTCGCGCACTGTGTGCACGTAGACTACTACGACTCGCTGTTCCTGATCGGACTGAACATCGCCAAGCTGCCGGTGATATTCGACTTCCAAATTCTGCTGGCACTTGCGTTCATTCGGGGCACAGTTCCGCCGCAGTGGCTAACCAGGGAACGTCTGGTCGCCTTCGAAGAGGACAGAATCGAGTTTGCAATTTTATTACTTTTTGATAGAGTTGCGTTAGGATTCCACTCTCAGAAAAAATCCCAACTATTTTTTGTGTCCCGGCTCCCTTCCTGGCAAACAGGGATAAAAATACACTTCTTTGAATTGGGTTTTTGGTCAAATTAATTTATTAAAATTTTGTGCTTAATGAATTAAGTAATTTCACTGTCCCGGAGCGAAGAGTCCCGGCACAACTCTACTATCCAGACACGGGGATTTAATTTAAATGGCAACAATCGTTTTCTTATCTTTCGTTCAATTGCATAACATTTCTGCACAAATAAAGCGATGGGTTTTATACATAAATTCGGTGAAAATCTCTCGAAATGGTTTAACCGCCGTTCAGGTTGTTGAAGAAGAGAGGGAGTCCGATGAAGCACTTTCACAAGCTGGACGCTGACCAGTGGCCCTACTACCGATTTGTGGCGTCGTTTCTCGGCAGAAATGCTCCGACAGTGGCCCCCGTGGTCCAGGCCATGTTCGACCACGTCACAGGCAATCAAAAAATGCATTTGACAAAAGACCAAAAATCAATCAATTCTATAAATTTGTTCAGAACAACGCAAAATGAATCTACGCGGCTACAAACGCCTCCGCTACACAGTGTGCAACGAGCACGAGTTCCGTGCCGAGATGCCTGCAAATGAAGGCGAAGAAGAAGAGTACTTCTGATGACTTTTGGCATTCCATGGATGGAGGGGCCCAGAGTCGGCAACAAAAAAAAACAAAAATAGTAGCTATAGGAAAAGTATCTTTTTATTGTCGATTGAAATTGAGCATTCAAATTGTTGGAGCATTCTATTCTCCGAGAATCTCTCTCTCTGCCTCCGCATTCCCGTCGCGCGCATCCGACCACTGGTGCTGACTGTTGAGTGATGATGATGACTTGATGACTGGCCTTTCAACAAACACACAGTCGCTGGCAGCAGCCGTTTCACCAGAGAAATCAATCGATTCCTCGTCTTTTTTCAAATTCATTTTCCAAATAAGGATCATTAATTTCTTTCTCATTTTTTTCGCCTATACCCAAAATTTGCCCGATATGGCTAACGAGAAGATGTCTCCTTTACCATCCGCAATCTCCTTGAACGATAAAATGGCCGAGAGCTGGAGCAAAACTCATTTGAAAGTTGTAGAGTGGGTGTGTGTTCTATTTTCATTAGTTCATTATCCATTGCCATTTTCCATTTAGGCTCAACCATGTTTGGACTATCGAAAATTTTTCATTTTGCGAATTGAACGCTGAGTCCTTAAAGAGTCCTTTATTCAGGTTTGCTAATTAATAATTAAAATGCCCATAGTTTGATGGTTCGAAAATTTGATTTCAGTGCCGATCCGAATGATCGAACACTACCTAAATGGCAAATTGAACCTTATTATTCGAAGTCCCCACAGCAGCTGTACAGTCACTACGGTTCAAGGGACATGTTGACACTTTGCCTTCACATGACGCACAACAACAAACTGGTGGAAGTCACCGCCAAATACAAATTTGGCATCTTGGACGCAAAATACGAGCAGAAATATACAATTTCGGCAACCCACAAATTTGCACAAGGCGGAAAAGGCTTGGCACATCAGTTCGTTTCACGAGAGACTGTTTGACAAGAAATACGCTCTGCTGCCTGATGACTGCCTGTCAATATTTTGCGAGATCTCCATGGTGGTTGACACGGTGGACACTCATTCAAATTTGGATCCAAATTCCCAAACCAACCACGCTTCCAGATCCAAAAGGCCGGCAATAACGTTTGTGCAGTTCCCCAGTGCCGATTCGTAGATGACATGGATGTCCTGCTGGAGGAGGGTTTGTTCTCCGATTTTGTGCTCTGTTCGGGCAACGTGGAGTTCAAGGCCGAATAAGCGAATTTTCAATCTTTAGTGTCTACTCATCACTTTTAGGTGCACAAGAACGTGCTGGCCTGTCGCTCTCCAGTGTTTGCCGCCATGCTCACCAGTGACACCGAGGAGAAGCGCACCAACCGCGCCGTCATCAAGGACATCTCAGCCCCAGTGCTGGGCCAACTGCTCCGGTTCATTTACACCGGATGTGAGCCGCCCTTGTTGGCAGAGCAGAGCGTGGCCAAGGAACTGCTGATGGCGGCCGACAAGTACCAGCTGGACCGACTGAAGGCACTCTGCGAGCAGCAACTCTGTCTGGAACTGACCAAGGACAATGTCCTTGGCATGCTGGTATTCGCCGATCGCCACAATGCTGATCAGCTGAAAACGCGTGTGATGGAGTACATCTGTAGACACACAAAAGAGGTTGGTTTGCAATGCACAAGATCAGGAACAAGTTCGACCAAATTGGAACTCCATCCACATCCACAGGTGTTGGAGAGTGACGGCTGGCGCACATTGATTTCTGCGAAATCGTATTCTAAATTGGCCACATACGTCCTTAAAGGTGTGTGTTTTGATGCTATGACTCAAATTATAGATCACATTACGCAAACCATAATTTGTTTGTTTAGCACTGACCGCACATCAAACGGGCCAATCGCTTTGACTTTGAGCGCAAAAAGAAAGAAACGCTCACTGAAAGTGCATGAATCAGCAATGTTTTTTCCATTGATGCATTCTCAAGTTGTATCGCTAATCTATTATCTATAGCACCCTTTTTGCGCTAAACAAAAAAAAGTTAACCAATCGTTACACAACGAAAATACAATGCAACAATTAATAAGTAATAACAGTTAACAAGGCAAAATCGAACAATTTGGTTCAAAAAGCAATATTAATGGGCACATATGTGAAAATTTTAAAGACAAATGCTTCTTTGCATTGCCCTATTCTCCACTGTCCAACTTGATTCTCTTCGCGCTGCTCGGGCCCGGCTCATCGGGGTCTGTTTCGTCCCCTGGTTCCTCTTTGGAATCCGGTGGAAAAAGCGATTCATCGATTTGGCTGAAAAATGCCGATTTTAACGAAATAGTCGCACTCTCAAATTTCAACTCCATTTGGGAGACAATCAGCACCAGCTTGTTGCGCGCCTCTCCGCCGAACATTGTTCGCCCAAATGTCAGCTGCACTGCCTCCAATTCCATCTCTTCACTTTGGTATGAATGGCATTCCTGAAAAGTTGGGGTTGGGAAGGATATGACAGTGTTCTGGTCAAATGCATCGAGAATGGTGATGGTACCGATGGGCATCGGCTGATGTGGGTGCCCTTTGCGCAAGTGCCTCCGCCCCAAAGCGTGGCCGGCTTCTCGCAGATCGTGCTGAAGTCTGTCCCAACCAAATCTGCCTTTCACTTCCCCATTATTCACTTTGCAGTCGCCTCGATGCGAAAGTGCTCTCGTTTTTGTGGTGCATCCGCCACCTTTTCGCCAATGTGTTCTTGGAATTGGCCACCGACGGTTGTCCCCTATGGAGTTCAGCCGCCAACCGTCACTTGTACCAACGGCCCCGTGAGTTTACTCTCTGAAGTAGGCCGTAAGTGCCCAGCACCATTTGACAGTTGATGGATCCCCTCACCACAATCTGGCCGCTCTCGAGTGCCTTTTGCGCGTGTTTCCGCATCTGGATCAGGCCATCACCTCACTTTACGTTCTAAGTGGAGGCGAATTTATCGCTCCAGACTTGCTGACCCGTCTGCTGGCCAATGTTCGCCATTTGCGCATCCAATCTGCACCTCCTATGCCCGAATCGTTGTACCTCACCGGCACGTACTCCAGCAACTGCAGCCCCCACCTGCCAGTGCTGGTCAAATGGCTGCATACCCCATCCGGGGAGGGACACCAAAAGATGGCCAGTCTGAACCTCGTCAGCATTGAGAACACCGCTGAATTGGTCACGCAGGCAAAGGAGGTATGTGTTTTATCCGAAAACATGCCTAGGGAGATGTTCTGCGTTTGTTCAACTCGCATTTCAGCACTTTCTGTCCGCCGCTTCCGACTCAACTCCCATCCAATATTTTGTGGCCTTCCGTTCATCGGCGATCGAGAAACAAAGAAGTGTTACGTTACCTTTCACCACTCTCCACAACGAGCACACTGGCCAAGTGCTGACGTTGCGCAGCTACCGAGAGCCGATACTCATTACCAGTTATTAGTTATTACCACAATTTTGTGCTTTACCGGCGCAATTGCACTGCTCCACCAACCGAGCAAAGTGTAGCGGAGGAATTGGACGCAATGCGGGAGACATGTGCACGCACATTGTTCCTCCCTGCCGAAGCGCCACGCAACAAGCTGGTGCTGAATGTCGCCCAAATGAGGTCCTGGTTTGGAAATTTGTTCGTTTGGAAAATTTTGGAATTTTCAGCGAAATCGACGAGTCATACATAATTGGATAAACGATAGAAAAACACAAAATTAAGGCGGAAAATATATATTTATTAATAAGCCTTTTGGAAGACATGAAGGAAATTTGGAATTGCAGAATGCACAAATGCGTAGTATTGGGCTCTGGGCGCATTGGTGCGTTTTCGTCTTGGATAGAGAGAGAGGTAAATGAGCTGAGTATTGAGTGCCATTTTATGTATTTTTCCATTCATGATTAACGGCAGACGACATTAGGGAAACGATTAATGTGAGTTCGCAATGGTCTCGAATCGAAATGAACGTGCGCGTGTGAATTGTGCAATTTACAGTCCAACCTGAAAACCCTTACTTTTATATCCTCAGTTTTTCTCGAATGCCAAAAATTGGGCTCCAGGCGAAAAATGGACGACCACAGGATTTGGAGGCCGCAAGCAATGAATAGGCAATAGGCATGATTTTGGTACCACTCTACTCAGGTCCATTGCACATTGCAGTTGGTAATTGATCTAATCTTTTGTCAGCTTCCAATAAAAAATAATTCCGAGGATTAAAAAACAATTCATCATTTGACACTCATTCTCCATTCGCCAGTTTGATTTTCTTCACGTTGCTCGGCCCGGGCTCATTCCCGTCCGCCTCTTGCAGCGCTCCATCTTCTTGTTCTAGTATTGAGAAGAGTAACTCGTCAATTTCGCTGAAAATCGCCAATGTTTGAAGACACCCAAACATCCCCAAACCGCCGCTACCCCATTTCGGCAATGTTCAGCACCAGTTTGTTGCGTGGTATCTCTTCGGCGAATAATTTGCGGGAAAATGTCTCCTCCATTGCCTCTAATTCCTTTTCCTCGCCAGCTGCTGTTGGAGCAGAGGCACAGCAGCAGCGATAGAGCACAAAATTGTAGTGGAAGCCGTCCACCACAATCGGCGGGTTGTGGTGCCGCAACGTGATCGGCGGGTTGTGGTGCCGCAACGTGAGCACTTCGCCGGTCTGCTCGTTTCTTATCCGATCGAATGGCAGATCGAAGCGTTGCACAGCGTTTTGGAACGCCAACGTATGGAGCATCACAAAATAGGGAAGAGGAGGAGAGTCAGAACTGCCAGACAAAAAGTGCTGAAATGGCAATTTGGGCAGTATTGAACCTCGAAAAATGTTTTCCTTTTTTAGGTCCAAATGTTTGGTTATGTAAGGAAGGAGAAGAACAACAGACAGATGAAGAAGAAGGCAATAGTCGCCGGGGGGGATTGGGTTCCCGGCTGTCCTAATGGTTAAACTCCCCGGTTTGGAGCGCTGTGATAGTGGCCTTGGATCGAATCCAGGCTGGGAAGACCTTTTTCCCTCTTGCGAACGCCCGCAGCAGCGTCCCGCTTTACTCTAGGAACCACTCTGTGCAAGTTCAAAGACATCGATCTGTTCACTCGCACAAAACTCGTCCAATTGCCCATTGCGGAAGTGCCTCCGCCCCAAACAGTGGTCGGCTTCTCGCACATCATATTGAGGTTGTTTTTCAGTCACCCTTTCCAAATTCTCGTTCAAATTTGCAGATGTTTGGATGCAAAAGTACTCTCATTTCTGGGCCTCATCCGGCCTCTTCCCAGCGACATCTGGCTGGAGGTCCAGTCACAGCCGCACAATAAGCACAATGAGACTGCGCTCACGAGCCTGTTGAATACGATGCCTCACCTGGAGCGGTCCATCACCACACTGTGCTCTCCGTCCTGGGCCAGAGTGAAAACGGATTCTCTGGCCCGTCAGCTCCCACATGTTCGCTATCTGTTCATCCACAGCAAACCCCCCAACTCCGCACTCCGGCAGAGAATGGGCACCAGAAAATGGCTAGCTTGAACCTTGGCGGCAAGAGTACGTTCTTCTATAAGTTGGTCACACAGGCACAGCAGGTACAGAATAAATGGGCAAATGTGGTTTATGAAGCCATTGCATTTGAGCACTTTTTATCGAACAACAAGGGACATTTTTGTGCTGCATCGACGCCAGAAAACTGACCAAGTGACGGAGCGGAGTTGAGCGCATTGCGGTATGCATTCAAGAGCGGATTATTCCGGAATGAGCCGAACAATGAATTTGTGCTGAGTGTGACCGATTAAAAAAGGTACATCGGATTTTGCGTTTAATTGCTTCGGAAATGTGGATTTCAGTTGGAACAAAATATTAAATTGCCCCAAAACTCTGTCAAAAAGAATAGTTTCGGTACCAAAAATCAGAGGAAAGTTATGTTGAACTTCTGAAAAATGTGATAAGACCATTTTTGGCATCAAATTTTTGTTCATTTTTTGAAATGGTGATTGGGGCAGATTACTAATGTTTAGCGAACCGGTGGCAAATTTTAATTTTTAAATGACTGTCCAATTCAGATGCTTGCGACTGACACTAAATTTGGAAAGGATTAACACACATTTTGTTTTTGTCGCAGGAAATTCTGAGAATTAGGAAATTCCACTTTCATAATTCATAGTCGATTTCAAATATTTAGACCCTCGAAACGAAAACTAAAAATTTATGTATAGACCCAAACCGGTTTTGGTTTAAAAACCGGTTTAACTTGGTCCGACTTTGGCCTGGCGAGCTGATGATAGGTTCAATCGATTCCCCATGGTGGTCGATTTCCTTTGTGGATTTCAATTTCCCATGGATTTGAAGCCATTAAACCGGTTACAGACAGTTTCTACGGATTTGGCACACGATCATTCTCATAAGTGTTTCCTAATTCTCAGAATTTACCAATTTACTATCACATTTATAAGAAACGATTCAGCCCTCAGTTCCCACACTTTTTTTTGTGCACTAATTAGATATTTATTGTTCATGTGTGGCGTGGAAAATAAACTGCTCTGTCGCCGGTGTCAAGTGTTCATTGGACTTTCCCAATTGGTTGGGTCAAGTGCTCCCTCCATTCGATTATTCCCTGATAAAAGTGTCTGTTATTTCTTATTTGTGTTCTCCTTCCCCCAACAACAAGTAATCAATCGGCCTTCTTGAATCAGCGTTTGAATCGCCGGAACTGCGGATTCGGCACCAACGCGTCCGCCATCAGCACACGCATTTTGGGCTCGCTCGCGCCAATTGCGGTCGTTTTGGTGTCGCAAATTTCCTCAAATTGAACGGGGACTAAAAGGCCCAGAACTTTTCTTCGAATCTAAAATTGGCCGATTAAAACTTAAATTTGATTATTTAAAGGCCAAAAATATGAATATTTGCCATCAGAGTAAAATCATTTTGAATTCTCGGATTGAATTTCGATGAAAATCAATTAATTTAAATTATAAATATTTGAAATAATCTACAATGTTTTTGGCACCTTCAACTGTGCCAATTTCCGCGCCAGAGAGTTGCGCCGTTCCAGGGCCTTTCGGAACAGCTCCCTGAGCAGAAACATGCGCTCCAGTTGTTCGTCCCCGCCCATCGAGTGGGCCAGCCGCTCCTCGATTTGGAGCCCCAACTGCTCAAAACTGGTCTCGCGGAAGATGGTGGCCCGCTCAAAGTCCGGCGGAGCGCACTTCCCCTCCAAGTAGGCCAAAATCCCGTTCGCCGTCATTCGCCGCTTTGGCTCCCGGTGCAACAGGTTCTGCAAAGGGAAGGGCTTTTAAGGCAGAATTTGCCAATTTATTCTAAATTCCGGTTAAGATATTCATGGTTTCATCCATTTTGAGGCCCTCGGGAGAGGATCGCAATATTCCATTCCATCGGTTGGTTGCACTTTTGACTAACCCCAAATGCTTGATGTATCAGTTGAGACTTGAGAGAGAGAATGTGGTATTTTTGGGGCAATTGAGAATCGACTGAGTTCACCGTGAAGAGCATGGCGGTGCGCGGGAATGTGTCCCAGAGGCGCAAAAGGTCCTCAATTGGGAGGCGATGTCTGTCCACAAAGTCCCAGGCGCTGTCGTTGATCGGAAAGTAGAAATTGGAGCTGCCGTACAGTCGCGCCAAATTGTAGATTTCCAACATCGACTTCCGCTGTGAGGGGATGCGGTTTTGTTATTTTGTGATGTCTGCCCACCGTGAGCACCTCCAACAGCGTGATTCCCACCGACCAGATGTCCGCTTTCGTCGAGATCTGAACTCACAACGGTGGTTGATCTCCCTTTTGATCAATGGAAGTGGATCGATCTTTTCTAATCTCTAGTGACTTTTGCTCATCGGTTGACATTTCCTTTGATCAGTTGGATTCTTATTAAAGTATATATTCGTAAATTCGATCAATTGAAGAATTCTTATTGTCATGGTAATGGCCTAGCTTCTTCTTATAGGGCAAGGAAATTCAGGAAAAAGTGGGTCTTTCGTTTCTTGGGCCCTTTCCTCTGGCCCTTTTTGTGCTCTAGTTTTCTCTCCTCATAACACTGATCAACTGATCACCTCCTTCTGATGAGTGCTCTTAGATCAGAAAATCCTTGTCCAGAGACTGGTCACATTATCATTACAGAAACCAAATCTAGCATTCTGATTTTCTGATATCCGACTCATCTGAACAGAGAATTGTGATCTTTTGGGAATCGACTTCTGACCAGGTTGACACAACCAAAGGGCAGGCACTATTATAAACTAGGAGATGATGGATGCTCACGTATTTGTTGGCCATTTCGGGGCTCCGATAGAGGTAGGTGGCGAGTTTACTGTTGGGGGCCGAGTAGTCAGCGGGCGTCTCTTCGCTGGCCGTCTGGCCCACTCGCGGGATGAGCACCGCGCCGTCGAAGTCGATCAATTTGAGCACTTCCTCGCTGTTGTTGTCGCGCACAAACACGTAGTTTTGCGGCTTCAAGTCCAAATGGATCGCCACTTAATTTTAAACTTTTTTAAATTTCTTGGTTTAACTCCTGGTCAGGCTCTAAAAGCCCTTAAAATTTGAATAATCAAACAATTTGAGCAACCTTGATGTAATTCGCGGACTGGTTGCACCAACTCGCGCACAATCGGCTCCATCTCGAGGTCGTTGGCGGCGGCTTTGGCGCTGCGGATACGTTTCGCAAAACTGTCGGAGCCCATCTCCAGCAGCAGCACTGGCCTGCTGATGGAAGTGATGGAAGTGTCCAACAAAAATTGGCCGCTGAAACATGGGAAATTGTTATATCCCTTGTCGAGCCAATTGCTTAAAAGATGCCAAACAGTCTTCCCTAAAAATGTAAGTAATAACTTGCGCAGCTTCCACATCTCTCTTTCCACTCCTACCCACCAACTTATTCTTCATCTAATTGTTTTCTATTCCCATCCTAATCTCTCTCTTGCTCTTATCTTCCATCAAATGTTCATCGTCTTCAGCATCTCTGCTCCTCTTTGTTCCTCTTCCCCCAACTCTGTTTTCCTCCACATCTCTTCCTGACAATCTTCTTATTCTCATCCTTTCTCCTTTTCCACTATCATCTCTTCTCCACTATCTTCTTCCTCATTTTGTGTCATCTTTTTGACCTCTCACAATAGTATGCTTCCCATTCCCTTTTCCCCCTCTTTACATTTTCTTCTCTCCCCTCTCCTCACTCTCCTCATCAGTCATCATTTAATAATATTTATAACCCAGATCCCACACCCACTGATCAAAGAAGCGGATGATGTGCCCTCTGTTGGCCAACGCGTCCACCTTCTCCATGATCATCACGTAGTTCAGCAGTTGCCCTTCCTCTTCCGAATGGAACAGTTTGATGGCCACACATCTCTGCAGTTGCTCCGAATAGCCAATGAACACCTATAATTGGGCCTCCAAACAATTTGTTCCCGATTCCAACTCACACTGCCAAAGCCTCCGCTTTCGGCCCCTTCGACCGAGATGAGCACATCTTTCAAAGCGCCATCGTGGGACCTGTAGGCGAACTCTTCCATCTCGGCCAAAGAGAAGTTGCCGCACATCTTTGGCGGGAAAATTGCTGAAATTTGAAGGAATTGGGATGAATGAAAATCAATATTTTGTAATTTTTACCTTTTCCCCCAGTGGATGGCCCATTTGGGATTGGGATCACTTTTGCGTCGACTCCATCGGGAGAGTGGGCGACGAACAGCAGGAGCGAAGAGGAGACCACAAATGGCGAGAGAAACCGCAATGGCATTTTGCTAAAATTTGGGGCCCTTTTTTTAAACAGATTGGAAATTGATACCTATTTGGGTCTTTTAACAAAATTTTAGCTTAGCTTAGTATTCTAATATGTTTTTGATTCGCGAATACTTTAATTAATCTATCCTTTTTGCAAAAGCATTGAAAAAATAGAATTTAATTGGCGTTTTTAGTACATATTTATTAGTCAGGCTGTTCTGGAGAATGAAAGTGCAAAATGTGATTGGGCGAGTTTAAATGGTGTGTGTTGAGAAAACAGCGCCGACGCAAACAACTCATACAAGAGTGCTTTCAAAGAAACTCATTTTGACTTGGGACAAATGCCAATTTTTCTCAAAAAGTGCATTTTGCTGACTAACAGGGCGCAAAAAAAACTTTGCTTAGTTTGAATAAAAAGGAAAAACAAATTTTAATAGGTTTGAATAAATTTTGAATTTGCTTAGAAAAAGTCCATTTTTAAAATTTGGAGACAAACCAGCGGTGGGGCAACAATGGATTTTACATTTATTGAGCGTTCACAGCAAAAGAAAAATAGCAATCGCACTAGTAACGGCCGATTAGTAACGATTTGTTGAATAATTTGAGAAGCGTGAAATTTTGAAAAGTATTATATTTGCGTCACCTTTTGCAGTTCTCGGGAAAATTTGTATTCCATTGGAATGCGAAACGTAAAGGGCTGAATTAGCCCTTTTTGGCTGAGAAGAAATGGGGGCATTTGCTCCCAATGTTTGGAGAATAAATGGATAAGGAGGCACAATTTATAATTTTAATCGTATTCCATTCAAAATATGCATTAATTCATGTATTTCAAATTTTCGAATTCCCTTTGCTGATAGCAATCGCATTGGTCAAATTGCGATGAAATATTAGTAAATTTGGAAATCGTTTCTCAATAAAAAGGCTTTTAATCATCTCCAGATCTCCACAATTCATTCCAAATTCATTGAATCCCGAATCCAAATATTCAATCGCCTCACTGTTTACTTTGTACTAACTTATTCGAATCGAATCGAATTGCACGACCTACCGTCTTCACTTCACATCAGAAGTCGCCTCACTTCATCAAGACAGTGCAATTTTGAGTTGTCGATCTGAATGTGCTGTGGTGTTGTGGAGTAAGAGAGAGTGTGCCTTTGTGTGTGACTCCATAGTCACAGACACAAAGATTGTTGATCCATCAAACAACTCAACTGAGAGACGCCCATTTGGTGGATGTCGCATTCCCACGACATCACCGATCAACGCAAAACACATGCCACGTGTGGGGTCACATCAACTCCAATTCCCACATTTGTATTAATCCGCGACTCGAATCTGTCCATTCTGTTCGCCTATAAATGGACCCCTGAGTCTGTCCATTCTCCCACAATCGACATTTGCATCCTGATTTTCTGTTCCCCCAAGTAACCAATCCATTCTCGAGATGAGCAGCCGTCGCCCCCAATTGCTGCGCTGTGTGTGGGACGCCAGTTGCGGGCTCCAGTTCGCGGACGAGTTCGAGTTCCGGCGCCACTGCACGGCCCACATGGACGCCCAGATCGCGGTCGCCAGGGCTCTGCGCCGAATGTGAGCAATTCGAGAGTCTCGAGCACATTCGGACTTTGATTTGGATGATTCAGTGCCAATTCTGCACTTTTTCAGATCACTCCCGGTCGAGACGTGGACAGAGGTGCTGCCCAGCTGTGGCCAGAAGTCACTTGAGGAGGGCGTTTGCCTCACTCGGCGCCAGTTCCACGCGATTGCGCGCCCTCTGCTCGATGGGCCAAAGGGACGCATTCTGCCGCCGCTCCTTTTCGCGTCTGGAGGAGGCGGGGACGAGGCCAGACTGCACAAAATTGGCGCGGACTTCAACCAGAGGGAGCTGGCCATCGCCCAAGTGCGCCCGCCCGCCACAGTGGTCGGCTTCCGGCTGCTCGAGTTCAGGTCTGGACGCAAAAGAACAAATGCGACGGTTTCCCATTGAACTCCCGATTTGCAGGTATTTCGACGCCTCCGTGCTCCGGTTCCTGTTCTGCATCCGCCATCTGCTCGAAGACGTCAGCCTGGTCATTGGGCCCGGCCCCACCGAGGTGCAATGGGCAGACGAAGAAGCGAAGGACCCTCAGCCGAACGGCGGGTGGGGCTGGGGCTACAACGCGACTTGGGACGACGACTGGGGCGTCGGATGGAGAGGTGGGAAATGGCTTTGGGAGGGGAAAGAAAAAGACTCCAAATTGGAATCAGAAAAATGACTTCAGACCACAGAATATGTGCATTCATATATGTCATGTGTCTGGTTCAGAGCGCCACAACTGGACCGTGCTGCAGCTGCTGCTGGGCGTGTTTCCGCGCCGAGAGGGGGCCCTGCGCTCGCTGCACCTGCGCTGCTGGATGGGCGACTTGAGCGCCCCTCTGCTCTCCCGGCTGCTCTCCGGGGTGCGCCATCTGCTCGTCGAAAGGCCGCTGCCACCGCCCGAAGTGCTGGAGCTGTCCAGCCAAGGCTGCGTCACCCCCAGTCCGCTCGTCCCCGTCCTCCTCGAGTGGCTGCACTCGCCGGCCGAAGAGCCAAAAATGGCCGGCCTCAACATCGCGCAGCTGGCCGACCTGTCCGCACTGGTCACTCAGGCCAAGGAGGTTTGTGGTGACTCTGGGACTTTTGTGTGTGATTTTGCCCGTTTCCAGCGCTTTCTGACCGCCTCCGCCCCAGTGGCCTATTTCGTGCGCTTCCAGCTGTGGCTTCAGTCTCCGCTGGAGCCGCCCCTTCTGGAGCTGCCGTTCCGCTCTCTGCGCAACCGGGGCACCGGGGAGCAGCTCCTCCTGGGCTTCCTGGGCCAGCACTTGGCGCTGTGCCGGCGCCAGAGTGCCCCCGAGGGGGAGGAACAGACCACCGGTCGCCTGCTGGAGATGGAGGTGCGCTTCGGGCACACCATGTTCGAGGCCCCGTCGCGCAACAAAATCGCCCTGAACGTGGCCTGGATGAGGTGATTTGATTTGGGTTTTGCTATGCACATTTTGACTGTTTCAGCGAAATTGTTGGCCCACTCTTTGCACCGGGTTCGGAAGAATGGGACGAGACTTTGGAGTGATGAGCTGCGGTGGGAGAGGAGCAGTTTCAATGGAGAATGGGATCGATCGGCTGAGAAGTGCTTCAACTTTTTTAACCTTTGATTTGTTTGTTAATTTAATTATTAATTTGCATTTTTGTAATTTGTTTTATTAATTTTATGTTAATTTGTGGTTGTTTAAAATTTTTTTAATAAAAAATTGGTTTAAGCAAATATTTTCGTTCAATACTATAAAATTGGGCAATAAGCGCCAAAAAATGCCGCAATATTTTTGCCATTTGAGATTCTTTCCATCATTTTGCAATTGATTTTGTTAAATCTTTCTTTTTTGTACTCATTGCCTCAAAGGTTACGTTCGCCTTTACTCACTCTGACACACTAGTATATACTATCATGTATCATCTAATCATCTATCTACTCATCTAGTATATCAGA
>VAHH01000582.1:0-26220 GCA_013357305.1 Radopholus similis | reverse complement strand
TTTGGGTAAATTAAATGGGTCATTTCATTTTGGGTAAATTAATTATCCGTTTTGGGTAAATTCAGCTTTTTTTGGGTAAATTAATGTACTCCCCAATAAGAACTGAAAAATGGAGATGACAAATGAGCCCATTGGCACAACGACTTAATCATTATTTGAATGTCCATCCACTTATGTTTTGGTTAAGCCAGACCCAACAAAAGCTTTAATATATTTTTGATTACTAAATTAGAAATTATTTCAATTTCGATTGATTAAATGGTCAGAATGGCCTTTTTTAACAACACTTTATGGCCAAATGGTCTTGGGGTCGGGGGGCAATTGAATGTGTTGGAATTTGGCCCCACTCTTTTGTGGGATGGCGTCACACATTTTTGCGGACGCCGGAATGCGGCGGCGGCGTGCGATCAATGCATTTGGAGTGATCATTTGGGGACATTTGGAGAGCCACCCCCGCGTCATTTGGGGCATTTCTCAAATTGTTTTTCTCGCGTTGCGTCAGCACACATTCTTTACAAAATTGGGCCACAATCGAATTTTTGAAAATTGAACTTGATCACAAAACAATGAAATTATACAATTTAATTATTTAAAACGTCAATGGGCAAATTGAAAATAAATTTATTCCTAAAAGGACGACTATTGACGCCAAATCAAAAAATAATTGAATTTAATGATAGCAAATTGGCCAAAAATGTTTTAATCATTAACACAAAAATTATGACTGAAAAAGAGAAAAATTAAAGCCAAAGCTAACACTTGGCCAAAATGGGTTAAATTCAAAACAAAGGTAATAT
Organism: Radopholus similis; assembly: GCA_013357305.1. Taxonomy (NCBI): domain Eukaryota; kingdom Metazoa; phylum Nematoda; class Chromadorea; order Rhabditida; family Pratylenchidae; genus Radopholus; species Radopholus similis. The sequence continues at coordinate 25,423 of VAHH01000582.1, read as the reverse complement.
CAAAAGGGAAAAATAATTTTTGCGGCTAAGAGAACGATCAACGATTAAAATTAATTATAAATTTTAAAAAATAAGATCTAAATACCAAAACGTTTAAGCATTCAATTAAATTTGGATGCGGTATGTCGTTTGGGGCGATGGGGGCCTTTGATAAACCATAACTCGGCAAGGAATAGAGCTAGAAGAGTGATTCCAAAAGTGATTGGATAGAGCTATGGAAGCTCCACAAAATGGCATTTGGGAGGGAATTGATTGGTTCATTTTGGACCGAGTTATGGCCGAAAAACTCCAAAAATCCCCGATTTTTTCAAACATTTGGCCATAACTTGGCCAATAATTAAGCTATTTGTCCACTGATTAGACCATTGGATAGAGCACACTTTGAGCTTTCCAATGGCATTTTATCCAAATTTTTAGCCTAATTCTTAATCGAGTTATGATGGTTTATCAAAGGCCTGCGTCGCACAAACGACCTGCCCCGGTCTGGTTGTGCCCCAATGGGGGCCCTCAAATTAGGGCCAAATGGCCTACAGTTCCAAGTGGAGAACCGAATTTAAAAGGGCCGCAAAGTTTGCCCAGCGTCCGCCCCCGCGACTGTCGAGCATTGGTTGGCACACCGGCAACTAGTAATGGGAAAAGCGCACAGTTTTTGTTCTTTAGTGCAGCGAATGCATGAAAAAATAATAACGAACGGTGAATGGATGAGCGCAGGTGGAAGAGAGGGAGAGAGGTAAGTGGGCGGTGTTTTCTGAGTTTGTGAAATGAGTTTTCGGTCAAAAAAATGAATTAGAAAAGCGAGTGGATTATTTAATTTGCTACCACAAAAGTGGGTGAAAAAGCTATCAAATATTTGGTATTTCTAAACCCAAATAGTGCCCCCACCAAGGACAGCAGTAAATAGCTGATTCGAAGCGTCTCTCTAAGAGCTGAATGGAATGGCACCAAAATTAGGCCGATCTGACCATTCTGAACAAAGTTGTGAGGCGTCAAATACCCATTGATGCAAACATTTGGTAAATGAAAGTTAATAATAAAAAAATTAAATTCGCCTTTCGCCTAATAAAAAAATTAAAATTAATACATATAAGTACTTAATTCCACAACAGATCTGCAAACACAGTTCAAGAAAATGTAGCATGAATATGAGAAAATTAACCCCGAAAAGTGAGGACATCAAAAAAAGGCGGCCATTAGTCTGTTTGTTGAGTGCGGACAAAAAATGTAATGAATGAATGGGAGGTTGGGAGGGAAATGATTTGGAAAATTTTTGGGGTCGCTCAATCGCGTCACATTTCGTGCGCCGCCGCCGCCCCCACTTATTATTCACAAATTTATGTATTAAACCAAATTCCGGGTCGTCTCCCCAGCGCAGCCCATTTGGAGTTCTTCGGCCCCATTCCCCCAACCGGCTGATCATCGCCGCCGCGTTCGCGGCCCATTTTTGTTTGTGCGCCCCATTAAAATTCGGTACACGCAAGACGCCCGCTGACGTCACGGGGCGCCCAATTCGGTCAATTGACTAGGCGCTCTGGTTCGGGGTTTGCGCGTCAAAAGACTGGGAAAAGACTATGTGCAAGAACACAAACAAACCAACAAACAAGCGGTGGTTTGAGTTCCCTTACCTTAGTATGAAGAAAAAATGTGGCAAATCGTAGTAGACCACTTTTAGAACAGAAAACCGAGTTTCAAAGTGGAATCACCTACCAAGAGAGGTTATGCAAATCTCGTGCTCAAAAAGATTCAGGGAATTGACTAAGCAGAAATTTTTGTAAAGATAGAAAAACTCCAAATGACTAAATAGGGTTGGTACTTAAGTCACTTTGATATTGTTGGACTTGATATGGGTACACTTTGTTTCCAATTTTTAGAGCTGATCTTACGCCATTGTAAACTTTAAGTGCCTTTTGGTGTGCCCAATAAATTTATAAAACTTAAACTTGAAGAAACAAAAGAGCAGGAAAAGAATGTGAAGCCAAAACAGAGAGATCGGATAGAGCTTGGGGATGAGATCCAAAAAGGCATTCTTTTTGGTGCGGAGCAGGTCGTTTGGGCGACGGAGGCCTCTTTGAGAAGCCATAACTCGGTTAAGAATTGGGCTAACAATTTGAATCTGATGCCATTGGAAAGCCAAAAGTGTGCTCTATCCAAAGGTTCTAATCATTCGTCGGATAGCCCAAAATTGGCCAAGTTATGGCCAAATGTTTGAAAAAATCGGGGATTTCTGGAGTCTTTTGGCCATAACTTGGACCAAACTGCACCAATCAATTCCGAAAGGTACTCGCCCAAAAGACATGTACAGCTTTTGGTGTGCTCAATAAAACAAACCAAAAAAGAGGGCGATCTCTGAAGCAATAGGGTGTGTAGCTGTGCGCCCAATTGCCGGGCGTTGGAATCACTCACTCTCGCCCCCATCTAGCACGCAGCCAAAATTGGCCCAACTGTGCCCTTCGGGCGGGCGGAATATTTAAATTGGGCAAAGAGCAAAAAGCGGAGTGGCAAGCCACAAGCGATCTCATTCGCGGAAAATGCACTGCACACTCCACCGCTCATTCACAATTCGCGCACAAACCATGTGCGCGCGAAGTGAACGCATTTTCGCGGAAAATGAGAAAGGAAAAAAGGTGTGCAAAAGGCAAAAGGTAAAAGCTCTCTACGCCACGTGAGGGAGAGACTTTGTCTTAGAAAATAGGAGCATTCTTGGTGTGCGGAGGATTTCAGTGCCAGGCCGTTTGACTGGCCATAACTGGACAAGGAACGAAGGTAGAACAGAATGTTCTTGGACTCATTGGATAGATCTGGGGAAGCTCTACAAAAATTGAAATTAAGTTTAAATTGCTTATCCAACCTTTGAACAAGTTATGGCTAAAAATCGGAAATTGACCGATTTTTCCAAACATTTGGCCATAACTTGGCCAATTCTTGGCCAACCCCATAGCTGAATAGGCCATTGGATAGGGCACACTTTGGGCTTTCCAAAGACATCTCATTCACTTTCTTAGCCTTAAATTTGGCTGAGTTATAGCTTCTCAAACACATTATTGGCACTGAAACGTGTCTGTTCGATTCTTGAAGAAATTGTGCATAAATCTCTGTTTAAAAAAATCAAATTTTTGGACGAAAGTTGTGCGCCATTTTTGGAAGTCCAAAATGTTGTTCATCAAATGGATTATTCAGCCAGACAGCGCTTTCCAAAACAAGCCATTGGCGCCACAATATTGCGACGAGCAAACGCTCTTTAACTGGCCGTCTGGGCTGAAAGACGCGTGCCAATTTTTGTATTCTGTTCGGGATAATCCCCTTCCCCCAACTCCAAATGACGCAGCCCCAGTCGAGTGCTGGCCCAATTCCACAAGCACATGTTGCGTTGGCATTTTGGAATTTGCGCACACCCGTTGACGACATTTGACGTTTTAGAAGAAGAATGGCGCCAGTTGGGGTTTTCCCCTCTGCTGAATTGGCACACATTTTGACAAAATGTTTTTGGCCAATTTTTGGCAAAAAAGGAGAAAATATTTTTTTTTGGCGAAAAAACCATTTATTTTGGCGAAAAAAACATTTATTTTGGCATAATGTTCTTTTGCCAATTTAATTAATTTTTTCGCCAAAATAGGTAAATGACTGTCCAAAAAAGGCTTTTGATTGGCAAATTATTTTTAGTGTACTGTACAAATTTTTTCGCCAAAATAAATGACAAAATGATTACCTATTCAAAAAAGACTTTTGATTGGCAAAGTATCTTTGCATTAATATTTGGCGTACTGTAAATTTTTTTAGAATTCTTTTGGAATGGAAGTCTTTCCACGTTTGGCCACCATTTATGCAGTCCAACAACTGCTGGGCACGTGTGCCCAGCTAATTTCACGTTTGCCCCTTTTATTGCAAAATATAGTCAGTTGAGCCCAAAGAAGGAAGAGCAGCGAAGTGTGTGGTTGGGCCATTGCGTTGGTTGTTCTTTGGCCATTCAATTTGCACACGACATTTTTTAATTGTACGCCAGAAAAGGACGGGCAGAAGGCAGCAGAAAGCACGCGCTTTTTTGGAACTTGGAACTTCCAAATTCGGCAGAACAATTCGAACCGCGGATTGGATTAATTCGCTACCAAAAATGGGTTGAAAAAGTTATACCAAATGTTTGCATCAACATTTGTTGACGCCTCATAACTTTGTTCCGAATGGTCAGATTCTAATATTAGGCTTAGAAATAAGCTTAAGCTTATAAAGTTACTTGGAAACACATTAGACTAGGAAACAATTTTGAATTCGGAAAAGATTAATTCGCTACCAAAAATGGGCCGAAAAAGCTACCAAATGTTTGCATCAATAGGTATTTGACGCCTCATAACTTTGTTCAGAATGGTCAGATCGACCTAATTTTGGTGCCATTCCATTCAGCTCTTAGAGAGACGCTTCGAATGCGCTATTTACTGCTGTCCTTGGTACTATTTGGGTGGAAGAAATACTAAAAATAGGCTGAAGAAATACCAAACATTTGGTAGCTTTTTCAACCCCATTTTTGGTGGCCAATTTTTGGTATTCATCTCATCGAAATGCTTTGAATCAGCTATTGTGAACTGCTGTTGGATTTGTGGGCGGTACTCTTGAGAATTTCAGAAATAATGTTTGGTCGCTTTTTACACCACATTTGGTAGCGAGAATTAATCCATCTGCACACGCAATTTGACAGGTGTTTTGTCGTTTTCCAAAAAATTGGAAGTCGTTTCGTTCTGCAAAGTGACGCCACCACTTCCGAATTTTGGACACATCGCCAAAAGGGACATTTGGGATTTGGGTTCTTGGAACTATGTTTTATAATTTTTTAATATCAAATTCTGGCACATTTCGTGCATTTTCTGAAGCTTCACACTATCATATGGGACATTTCGAGTAATGATACTTTTTTCGCCCAAAATTTACTTTTTTTCGCCCAAAATTTAACCAATGCAAAGCTTAGCTGAGCTTAAGCTGAGCTTACGTCTAAGCCTATTGATCTGATTCAAAAACGGGTAGAGGACAAACTATCTACCGAACCCAAATGAACAAATTCTGACCATTTCTGACAAAGTTAAGTGTGTTACTGTTGTTATGCCCCCCTTCCGATCCTGTGGCATGCTTGGCTTTATGCGATACCTTTAAATTTGGTAGATAATTGTCCACTTGAATTGGGTAGATAATTTTCCAAGTAGATAGTTTGTCCTATTCCCTTCAAAAACTTTTTGATTGGACTCATAAACTTGGATCTGACTTACAAAGTCCATTTTTTGGGCGAAAAAAAGGCTTTGTGTTTCGAGTGCCAGCGCTTCGAACAGGAATGTGTCTAAAAATCGTGTAAAAGATGACGAATTGCTGAACAAAAAATGGCGCGAGAACAGTGCACAAAACAATGGGAGAAGGATTGTGCAGTGCTGCTGCTGTTTTGCGCCGGAAATTGGGGGTGTGGACGAAGGAGAAGAATCGCGGGAAAGCCACACAAGTGCGCTCTGTTCCGCCGCACAAACGCCCCCTTATTAAATATCGGAGTCAACTTTTCACAAGTTCACAACAGGTGTTTGAGGCGTTTAATTGGCATAATGAATATCTCGGCGCCAATTAGAGGGGCGGAGGATGGGCGCAGGAAACCACCATTTTGTATACAAATTGCTAATTGGGATGGAATGCAAAATTTGCAAAAACTAATTTTGAAAATGGGGCTTGGCCAAGCTTGGTCAAGAGTCTCGAGAGTCTCGAGAATGGACTCTGTGTCTTTGTGCTGTAAGCATTTTTAGAAATGAATGGCAATTCATAAAAATTTTTTAATTTGCAATAACTCCCGCAAAAAGTGGCAGCAAACTAAACTAAATTTGATCGACAATTTGAGTCCACAAACCCCAAAAGTTCGATTTGCCACAATTTCGCGCACTCGCGCAATTGATTGGCCAATTTAAGCGAGACATAAATTGCTTTTATTTTCGGCAAATAATTGTTTCGCGCATATGATTGGCCAATTTAAAAGTGACTTGATGTGCTTTGAATTTGTGGCCAAAAACTCGGACCAAAAAGGTTGGGCAAAGTGCAAAAATTTTGCGCTAAAATGGGCTGAGCCAAGCGTCGTCGAGAGTCTCGAGAATGGAGTGTGTGCACTTTCAAAATGAATGGCAATTTTCAAAATCGGGGGCGTGTGTTTGTTTTGTGAAAAATTAGCATAAAGCGCATTTGACGCAATCTCTTTCGCGCGCGCACATTCGCAATTGGCTTACCTATATGGGCGAGGGCAACTAAGAGCACTCTTGTGCTCAAGGGCCGCAAAAACTAGGCCCAAAATTGCCGGACCAAGTGCAAAAGTTTTGCGTTAAAATGGCCCCAAATGGGGCGATCCAAGTCGAAAGCTCGAGAGTCTCGAGAGAATGGAGAGTGTCTTTTGTGCCGTGAGCATTTTTAGAAATGAATGGCAATTTTCAAAATCGGGCGCGTGTGTTTGTTTTGTGAAAAATTAGCATAAAGGATAAAGTGCATTTGACGCAATCTCTCGCGCGCGCGCGCACACAATTGGCTTACCTTTACACATGGGGCCGATGGGGCAACTATCTAAGGGCACTCTCGATGCTTTCGGCGGACCGCTTCTCTCGCATTCGCTCGCTCGCTCACTCATTCATTCATTCATTCATTTCGCTCAGTCATTTTGTGCTCGCCCACGCACACAAACACGGGGCGCGCCAATTACGTCGTCGTCGCAGTCGCTTGGTCGGCCGGTGCTGCCGCCCACGCGAGGAGAAGGGCTGCTGCCGTGGAGAAAAAAGTTTGTTTTTGAAGAGTGATTTGAAGAGTGACCGACCATTGGTCCGGAAATTGAACAATTTCTTTTAAAATTAATTTTTGAAATTAAAATTTAAAATCGAAATAAACATATGTCGCAGGAAATCTTGAGAATCAGGAAATAGAATTTATGTGCGCCAAATCTAGTAGAAACTGTTTATAACCGGTTTAAAGGTTTCAAATCCATGGGAAATTGAAATCCACAAAGGAAATCGACCATGGGGAATCGAATGAACCTATCATCAGCTCGCTAGGGATTCTCAAGATTTCCTGCAACATATAATTGCCAACTTTAAAATTGACATTTTTAAATTAAAAATAAATAAATTGCTATTTTAAAATCGATGTTTAAATTAGAAAAAATAAATTAAATTCCGTGACAAAGTTATGAATTCAGACATCCAAGATGAAAACAATCATTCTGTTCTCGTACAATGGCGCAATCTCAGTCGGACTAAATATGTTGGAAACTTAGTGAAACGTGAAAAACATTTAATGATTTCCTGCAACATATAATTGCCAACTTTAAAATTGACATTTTTAAATTAAAAATAAATAAATTGCTATTTTAAAATCGATGTTTAAATTAGAAAAAATAAATTAAATTCCGTGACAAAGTTATGAATTCAGACATCCAAGATGAAAACAATCATTCTGTTCTCGTACAATGGCGCAATCTCAGTCGGACTAAATATGTTGGAAACTTAGTGAAACGTGAAAAACATTTAATTTAAAATCGACAATTTTTAAATTGTAGAAATAAATAAATAAAATTGCCAATTTAAAATCGACAATTGCTTTGAGCGTCCAAAAGGGACAAAAAGCCAATCAAAATGCATTCGTATAAAAGAAGCGGAATTTGTGAGCAGTTCCACCGGGCAGCTGAGAACCTGCACTTGCTATAGAGCGCGGCCGAATGGAAGAGAGTGCGTCAACGGATTCCGATCCAAACTTTTTTTGGAGATTTCCGTTTGGGCTTTGGGGCGTTTCAAAAGGCGCGTGCCCACACAGGGAACAGTCAGTCACATGGAGATTGAGTCGGCCGGAAGGAAATGAGAAATGAGTCAACTGCCACGAGGGGAACGCCTCAAATGGACGGAATGAATGCGCCATAATGCCCCAATGTTAAGGCACAAAAACGCACACAAAAATGTCCAAAAAATGCTCTCCCAGTGCCCCAAAAACCATTCAAATTCATTTGCAATTTTTGCAGAAAATCAGTTTTTCTTAAATAAGTCTGCCTAAATTGAATAAATAGCCCTGAGACATTTCTTTTCTTTTCTTAGCGTGGACGACCTGTAAGCTTAAGCTAAGCTAAACTTGCCTTGGCTTAGGCTTAAAAAGCCCACTTGGCTAAAAGTTATTACTTTTAGTGATTTGGTAGCTTTTCCCTTTTTCCCTCCGCAAGTTTCGGCTCGTGCCAGGCTGTTTTATGAGACATAACTGGACAAGGAACGAAGGTAGAACAGAATGTTCTTGGACTCATTGGATAGATCTGGGGAAGCTCTACAAAAATTGAAATTAAGTTTAAATTGCTTATCCAACCTTTGAACAAGTTATGGCTAAAAATCGGAAATTGACCGATTTTTCCAAACATTTGGCCATAACTTGGCCAATTCTTGGCCAACCCCATAGCTGAATAGGCCATTGGATAGGGCACACTTTGGGCTTTCCAAATACATCTCATTCACTTTCTTAGCCTTAAATTTAGCCGAGCTATGGCTTCTCAAACACAGCCTGGCGCTGAAACATTCGGCACTGAAACAAACTGCCTGTTCGGAGCTCTCTTGTGGTCCAAAAATTGGTGGCCAAAATATGACCAAAAATTTTCCAAAGATATCTCATTCACTTTCTTAGCCTTACTTTCACTTCACCAACCAATCCACTGCCGCACCGTTTGCGATCAATCAAAAACGAAAATTCAATAGTACAATGCTTAAGATGCCCCCTACATTTGCTCTTTAAGCAGCTAATTGTACAAATGGTGGCGGCGAGAAAAAGCCGCCGAGCCGAGAGCGGCGGGAACCGGACAACGGTGGCTGAGCGCCGGGAGCAGAGAGAAGGTATCACATTTTTCTTGTTGTCAGCGAGCCCCGCATTTGCTTGGCAAACGGCCCATTCGAGAAGAGCGGCGGCAGCAGCAGCAGCGGATCAGTTTAGCCGCCGCTCTCGACTCTCGACGCGATCTCGAGAGTCTCGACTTTGCAGCAGAGTGAGAGCAGCCACTCCAGCGCCCGCGGATCGGATAATGTGTTTGCGGGGGCACAGCTGGGGCCCAGGCCCAGGCCCAGTCGCCCAGCCCAACAGCTAAATCTGCCTCTTGGCCAAAAGCCTGTGAAAGCTCTGCTCTCGCTCGGAGCCGGTGGCCAAGCCCTGTGAGCTGTGTGCTCGAGTTTTTGAGCAAGGCGCGCGGCCCCCGCCAGCCGCTGCTCGCCCCATTCGCTTATTGATCCCTGGGCAGCACCCCCAATTGTGTTCTCTTGAGGCGCTGAAGCGTCGGCTGGAGCTACGCGGAGGCGCGGCTGTTTTGGCCCCTATCGTCGGTTGAAGCGCCCAGCCATTGACTGGGGCTGGGATGGGCTGAGCTGGGCTTGGCTTGGCTGGGGCTGTGGACCTGTGGAGAGGCCCTGGCTGTGGCCTTGTGGCCATTCTCCCTCATCAAAGCCCCCCAAACATTCCACAGCCTCACAAGTCTCGCCGCCGCTGTCCGCCGGCGCCCGCCTCCTCTCGTTCTTTTTTCTTTGACGCGTTCCTGTGCCTTCTCCCTTCGACCCCAGCAGCAGAGGAGGCCTCTCCGGGTCAGATCAATTAGTGGAAGGGGAAAGGTCGTGTCGACAGCGGCGACTGCGGCAACAGGCGGCGGCGATCAATTTTGCCCAGGCGCGCCTCACCCCCGCACAGCGGCGGCACTTGGCGCTGCTCTGTGGGCACACGCAAAGGCAACACACACATCAGCACATCACACACATTCTTCACAAACACATTGGCCCGCCATGCCGGAGCTGAGGCGTCCCGACAGCGTGCCGGAGCTGATCCCGGGTAATGACGACACTGGTGGCAGTGGGCCCACCGCTGCTGCGCAGCAAATGCCTGGCGCCGCCCACTTGTTGGACAATCCGCTTCGTTTTGCCTCAGAGCTGCTCATCGCGCTGGCGCCCCACTTCGCGTCGGTGCGCTGCGACATGGAGCAGTGTCCGGACTTGCGCGAGGCGCCCTTCCGGCGCGCCATCCCCGCACTCGGCCAGCTCATCTACATCGGTGGGTTTTGGGAGTTTTGGTCCAACGGCTGAAGGCCAACAAAATGTTTGGTATTTGGACAAATTTAAGTTCTGTCTCCATGGATCCCTACGCTTGTCAGAATCGGAGAGCAGATTGTGATAGAAAGATGCGAAATTTTAGGAAGAATGTCTAAAAAAGTTGATGTTTTCGGCAGTTAAAATTAAGAAAGCATTTGTTTCAAACGTTATAGCATTGCTTATAATTATAAGTTATAACTTATAAGTTATAACTCAATCTTTCGACAAAACAATTCCATTCTTCTTCTCTTCGCTTCTTTTAAAATCTGTGTTTGACCACTTCGTTCCCTTCTTCAGCGAAACGAAATTTGTCAAGAGTGGCCAAAACTAAACAAGAGTTGGTACTGGTAGTAAAGTAACCTTCTGATTTGGGGAAGGTTTTCATAAAAAGGGACACATCAAACAGACATCACAATCTCTCAATCATCGCTCTTCTTCTTCGCCTGTAGGATTTTTCCAATTATCCAATCAAAAAAAGGGGAGCTGTGGTTAACGGTTAACCACTACAACGACAAATGGCCTGCCTTTCGGTCTCTTACATGTCGGATGTCGAGGGGCTCTTTCTTAATTACTAGCAAATAGCAATTTTCCCCAAAAAATAGTTTTTTTTACAAACTAAGTAAGTACTCTTTTCATCGTGTTGCTTTGACGTTTGACCAATCCCAGCATTGAACATTCTTCTTGGGCCCCTCCCTCTTCTACTTACTTTACAACGCAATCAGTCAGTGACTGAGAGGGGCCATTTTTCGGAACTTGAGCACATATGTGTTTGGGCCCATTCAAAGTGATTGGGCGTCGATTGACAATTCCCTTCAACAATTTGATTGAATCAATCCATCCCTTCCCCCCGCTTTGCAGTGCCCGACTCCATTTGTCCGGCGGAGGCGGAGAAGCAGATCGCCGGCGGACAAGTGCTGGCCACCACCAATGTGGCTGGCGCCTTTGCTGCCCCCCATTTGCCCAATCATCGCATTTTACTTTTTCAGGGCTTCCACATTGTGTCGGACGGACGACCGCCGCAGCAATTGCTCTGTCTGCACCTGGCCCAGCCGAACAGGCCCGGCACCGACTGGCGAGCACCGGTGGGCGATTGCACACAAAAAATGGCGCCCAAAACACATCCATCTTGATCCATGGGCTGGTCATTTGGAGGGGTTTAATTAGTCAAATGCTTTATAGTCGAGATTTAAGATGCCCAGGTCAAGACCATGCTTTAGGCCCTAGCCTTGGACTAAATGTCTATTTTTAGCAACTTTTTAAGTTTCTATGAATTTTTGAAAATTGTTGAGCCATTTTTGGAGGTACATTTCTAGAAAACAGTAGAACTCTCTGAAAACTTGATGATATCAAATAGTTGATATCAAAATAAAGCTAACGATTAGCTTAACAAATTTACGTGATTTGACTTTACTTTTAGCTACTTTTATAGTTTGTAGGAATTTTTGAAAATGTTAGGCCCGTTTTATGAATTATGATTCCCCATTTCCAGGTGCGCAATTTTCTCTGTGCACAGCTCGGCGAGAACTGGGCAATGGCCCTGGCGCACAAAGAGGACGGGACCATTGGACTGCTGCTGAATGAACCGTCGCCCAATGGAATGGTCAATGGCGGCGGCGGCGACGATGAGCAGAACGGGCACGAGGGCAATGCAAATGGAGGTCAAGATTCAAAGAAAGACTCAATCAATTTCGAAAGTTCGAATCAGACTCAAAAGAGCCGAACTGTTCATACAGATTGGAGCGTGGAAGAAGTCTCGAATCGTAGAGATTTAGAGTTTAGAGATTGAATTCGTTTTGGCAAACGCCAGTCGAGAATAGTCACAATCTTTGGCTGAGAGCTTAAACACTCTAATACATACACTTTTGCTATCCAACTAAAAGCCTCTTTTTCGAAATGGAAAAAATGTCAAAAATCAATATACTATGTACTAACTAAATATCGATTTATTGATTGACAAATCAATATATGAACTGAAACTAAATATCGATTTTATCGATTGCCAAGCTGAAGTCATTCATCCAATTTGGCCAACATTTTCGTATTTTGCAGTAGCCTCTCCCCCCCTGGTGGGCCCGGACGGCGAGATGACGGTGTGGATGGCGCCGGTGAATCGACGCATTGTGGCCGGCTGCACCAAGAAGGTGAAGAAGAAGGTGGTCAGGAAGGTGCTGCGCAAGAATGTGGGCGCAGACAAGGGCGAGACTGCGAACGGCACAATTGCAAATGGGCACACTGGAGAGGAAACAAAGGGTGAGTGGCCTTAGCCGATCCATGCATTGATTTTGGGTTTTTGAGGAGTCATATCTCAGTCAAATTTTGTGCCAAAAATTTGATCCAAATGCCATTTTGGGACTAAAGGGTGACCCATCCTTTGAGCCTGTTCAGCTCCCCTGTGGCCCGGGAATTGGCCAAGTTGTGGCCAAATGTTTGGAAATCCCCGATTTTCCTCCTTTTTTGGCCATAACTCGTCCACAACTGAACCAACAAATTCCCTCCCAAGTGCCATTTTGTAGCGAATTTAGAGCTCTACAAAATCACTTTGGGGGATCTCTCTTCTAGCACAATCCGTTACGAAGTTATGGCTCCTCAAAATCTCTAGCACCATGCATGTTAGCCTAAAGAGAAGATCCTTTCAAAAACACCCATTTTGCAGCCCAAGTTCACTCCACCGCACCAAATGACCTGCAGAATGGCGGCGGCTACACCTCCATTCCGGTCTCGACCGAGTCTTGTGCTGTGGTGAACGGCACCAAAGTGGCCGAGAAGGCGTCTCCGCCGCCCACACCGCCAAAGCCCACAATGGTGAATGGCGCAGCTGGCGAGAAGGAAGAGGAGGAAAATGAGAAGGCCACCTCTCCGGCGCTGTCCAGCACCTCCGGCTACGCATCTTCTGCGTCCGTGCACCCGCCGTCCAACATCAACGGTTGGTCACTTTCGGGATTTAACAGTCATGTACTGCTCGAACTCGATGAGGCTCGAGTGGTACTGTTTGAACTTGCTGGGCATTAGTTTGACTTGAACCCGATGGACTCAAATTGTACTACTCGAACATGATGGACCTATTTCTCGAACCTGCTCTCGATTCTCGAGGTTGTACTGCTTGAATTTGATTAAATCGACTTATACCTATGTAACTTGTTGGCCTTGAGTTCGAATTGTGTTAATCGAGTCCGATTACCTAGTTCGATTTATCTCAAACTTATGACTCGAGACTTGAGTTGTACTGCTCGAAACTAGATGAACTCGAATGGTACAGTTTGAGCCTGTTGGCCCTGAGTTCAAATTGTACTGCTCGAGCCTGAGAGAATCGACTGAGAGAATCGAGTTGCATGACTCGAAGCTGTACTGCCTGAACTTGACGGATTCGGGGGTTTGTACTGCTCATACCTGATTGACTCTTATAGTACAGCTAGGAGCTCGAATTTGTTCGACTCTCAGTTCAAGCAGTTTATGGCGGGGCAAACAAAACTTGTTTGACAGTTTGTTTGAAGCCATGTCCTCACATACACCATTTTTGGCACAGGCTCCGCCACAAATGCGCGCGCGCCCTTCCCGCCGGTGTCGCCGCCGTCGCCCAGCGAGAGCGACAACTCCTCCTTCTCCTTCCAGTCGGCCATCTCCACCGGTGGGGACTCGGGCGTCGCCGCCAGGCGCGCCTTTCGTCGCGAGGACGCGCCCTCGCCGTCGTCGCTGCATCTGGCGGCGGTGCCCCAGCGCCGAGCGACGGCCCCCAACGCCAACGGGAGCGCGAATGGCGGCGCTGGACTGGTCCGACTGGACAGAGGTGAACCGAACTTTAGCGCTAGTCAGATACCCCAATCGAACAATTTTTGGCACAAAAATGACAATGGAGATTTTGGAGCACTGAACACGAACAAAATATGGCTTTGGTTTGACGCAATTCCGTCATGCACTGCTTGAATTTTGATGACAAAAATTCAATCAAGTTCAAGCTGTTCAGTCAACTGAAAGCACTCAAAATTCATTCAAAATATGCCTCAAATGATAGCCCATTTCTATTCTCGAAACAGTTCACTTTTTGCTCCTTGGCAGTGGTGAACGGCGGTGCCCAGCTGAACATTCTGTCGCCGATCAGCAGCTGTGGCAGTGTGCCTGAGCGGGAGCTGGAGGAGGAATTGAGGTGGGCCACAGTGAAGGGAGAGCACACACAGGAACCCAAGCAAGGATGGCTTTTATTCCGGACCGGGATGTGAGGGCATTCCCGGGGCAACTCACACGTTTTGGGACATAACTTGGTGACCATTTGAGAAGGACAAATGACCGAATGGGCTCATTTAATGGCCACAAATGGTGGCTATTTATGCAAAACAAAGTCCATTCAAATTGGTTGATCAATGCTTGAGTTATGATTTTTTGATTGAACTCAGGCCAAATGTGCCCAGTTGGGACGCGTTTTTGGGCCCTAACTTTGGCGTGGTTTGGCCAAACGAGTCCAACTCTTTCATTGGCCCAAATAGCCCCTGGTATTGGCTATCAAATGACCAAAATGTTCACCAATTAGTGTGCCTCATTTTTCTACTAATATTTATTTTTACTATACGTGCATGTGGAAGTGCATTTTTCGTAACATTTTGGCAAATTCAGATTTTTAAAAATTTTCAAAACCTTAATATAGTATAGAATACTTTGGCAATCGTAAAAATAAGCTAGATAAAATTTTTTGAAGTGTTTAAATTTTAAATCGTTCAAATCCCAAATTTTAAGCCTTCGCCCAATTTTTCATCCGCTGCCCATTGCTCGCTTTCTCTCATCAGTTTCATAAACATTGCGTCAAAAAAGGATGGGCGCCTGTTGCAGCTCCGCATCCGCTTCTTCTCACTTTTCGGGTGCAGATCGGCCCAATAGGCCTTCAGAGCAACTTTTGCCTGCCCCCCTCATTGATCGCCCACTCTCGGCCATTTGACTCAGTCCACATTTGCCGTTTGGGCCGAAAATAGATTTGAGCAATTTTGCGGGCCAACAACAGCCCCAAAGGCAAAATGCATCCATTCTTTGGCCGTATTGACGACACTCTTTTTTGAGCGCCTCCATTTGTTTGATCGATCAGCTCAAATCGGTGAAGTGCTGGCAAACATTTTTAAATTTCGGTATTCTTGGATTATCGATTTCTCTTTTTTCCATTTTATTTTCTTATTTTTATTATTGTATCTATTGTATCTTGCATTATTTGCAAATCATTGGGACAAAGCCATCGAGGTCCGACTTTTCCAATTGTTGAGTTCTTACTTCTTATATCCTCCAATTCGATGTTTTCGCTAAAAATACATGCAATTTAAAATCAAATTTTTTTAAGTCGAACCAAGTTAAACCGGTTTGGGTCTATAACCGTTTAAGGTTCATGTTTTGGGGGTCTAAATTCTAAATGTTTCAAATTGACCATGAAAGTGGCCATAAACTATCTATTAATAGTTCAATTCTATTCATTCCATGATGGCTCTATAGTAGAGATCAGAGCCGTACCTAATACGGCCGTAAAAGCCGTAACGGCATGCCGTAAAAACCGTAATACGGAAAACCCAGTTACTCCGATCTCTACTCTATAAGCGTGTCTCTGTGGATCGGGCGCAACATATACAATATAAATATACTTATATAAGTAAGAGCCGGAGGAAAAACCACTTTTCGAAAACCACTAACACGACAACACTGGGATAAATCCATAAAGCCACCGAGGTCCGACTTCTTTTCCCCAAATGTTGAGTTCTGATCCTCCAATTCGGTGGTTTCCTGGTTTCGCCAAAAAACACATTTTAAAATAAAATTTATTTTAAAACACAATTTAAAGCTAATCTTTAGCTTGCCTTGGCTTAAGCTAAAATAATTTAGTTGGCTACACTTTAAGCTTAGTCGTAAGCTAAGCTAGGCTGCTAAGCTATACATTAGCCTAAGCTTAGGGGGGCAAAGGTATAAGAGCCAATAGGAAAAGCACAATGTGTTGTTACCACTTGTGAGACTTGTATTCTCGTATTCTGGACACAAATCACTTGATGATCTGTTGAACTGTTGAACATTGCAGGTCGACGCGTGACGACACGCAGCACACCACGCAGACGACGGGGGCGGAGGACGAGGAGACGCTGATGCTGTTGCGCGGCAGCGTGGAGCGCAGCGTGAACGACGGCGACGACGAGGAGCTGCTGTCGGAGATGCGCGACGACTTCTCCTTGCTCAGCACCACTTCGGGCGCCGCCGCTGCACAGCGCTTCCCGTCGCCCTCTTCACGCCAACTGGGGTCTGCTTTGGCTTTCGCCAGTTGGACATTCCTTTCAAAATGGGAAAGATTTGGCCAGAAACTATGGATGCCCAATAAAAACATTGGGCCAATGGCCAGAAAAGGCGTCTGTCAGTAGGCCAAGCTTAAACTTGGCTTGCCTTGGCCTGGGTTAAACTTGGCTACACTTTAAGCTTAGTTGTAAGCTATTTATAATGAATTGAGCTTAAGTAGTAAGACTCTGAGCCTAACATATTTAGCCTAAGCTATAGTTTAGCTTTCGTCTGAGCGCCTAAGCTATAGCTTAGCTTTCGTCTGAGCACAATGTGTAGCCAAGTTTATCTCACTCGCACCAACTTTTAATGGTTTTATATCTTAGATCTTAGATTATTTTCAATTGCCACTCTTTGGCATTAGACGATTTGACTGACATTGGATTAAAAATTAAAAATTCTGCTTGTTCTTTGCCACTCTCAAAACGCGGAAAATATAGTAGTTATATAGTAGTTTTCCAACGTTTTAGATATTCTTTTAACTTCCAATGTTTATGGGCTCTCCTCTAGATTCCAATGTTTAGGCTCTCCTCTTCCGCGTCGATGCTCACGAATGGGATAGCAGCGGCGGCAACTCGCCGCTCGTTCGGCGCCGACCCAGCGCTGTCGGCCACCTCATCGAGCAGCAGCACGGCGCTCACACTGGCCATGCTGAACGCGCGCGGCAGTCTGACCAGGGCGCGCATTGCGCGCGCGTGCGGCGAGTCCCCGAGCCCGCCGCCACTGCCCACACAACACCATCACAACAACATCAACGCCAACAACGGCAGAAGCAATGGAGTGGAGCTGAACAACAACAACGAGACAACCGCCAGAAAGAGGGTCCGTCCAACCACTGTTTTGCCGTTTTGCACATTCAAAGCCCATTCTTGGCGCTTTAGTCGCTGAGTGCCGCCCCGCAGACGGTGCGCGGCATGGGCAGCCTGCCGGTGCCGGCACTGCTCCAGACGCTTGGCATGTTCAGCTACAGAGAGGTGAGCGAGGAAAGCCGAGTCAGATCAGTCGGGAAAGGGAAAACTGAGCAACGGATTGGGACCAATGAATGGCTGAATCAGATTAGTCGGACGGCCGTTAGGGGATTAGTTCCGATCAGATCACTGTTCAACAGAGCGGCTTCAGAGAGTGTGACCAGGACTGGACCAAGTTTGTGGTGGTTAGGACAGACTGATTGAGGTTTGGATCAGTCTAAGTCTGAATTAGATCAATCAGATTCAGATTTAGTAATAGATGTGGCCAAATTGATTGTTGTTTAGATCCGTTTAACTTCAATCATTTCGGACCTCTCAGACGGAAAACGCCTAACTGAGTGCAGTGGGCACAACTTGGCGATTGTTTAAATTTTTATAAACATCAATTTTTTAATTTAAAAATTAAAATTCTTCATTTCATTGAAGCCTAAATCAGAATATGTTAAAACTTGCCTGTGAATAAACTGAATAGGACGAATAAGAAGTGTTAGAGTTAAGAACCAAAAAACTATGCAATGCTTTAGAAATTATAATGTTCTATCGCCGAGTTGGGCCAAACGAGTCGGCGGTGTTTCGGTTGCCTTTGCCCAAAACTATTGCTTGAACCAAATGCCAAATGCGCTCGTTTTGCAGATGGGCGAACTGCGCCGCGTGCACCCGCACTGGGACGAGCTGTGCGGCCAGCTGCTGAACCAGGCGTACAGCCAGCTGGTCGGACGCGCCCAGCGCCTACTCAGCGACTGCCAGCGCCGCGTGCACCGCGAGCCGCGCATGGCACAGCCCATCCAGCTGCTGACGCGTCTGCACGTGCACGTGCTCAACCAGGTCGACTCGATGCGCGCCTTCATGGACGAAGGTATGTGTGTGTACGTCTCGCCAAAGAAGGGACGTTTGAAGAGCCGTAACTTGACAATGGCATGAGTTGGACGATGGATTCCAAAAGTGATTTGATAGAAGTGCGGATGTGCTATAAAATGACTGTTAGCATTGAATTGATTGTTCTGGTTGTGACTGAATTATGCTGGCCAAAAGGGAGCTGAACATTGCACAGAGGGACAGAGCATTCTTTTGTCTCCAAAATGACACTAAATTCAAATTTTTTGAATGGATTCCAAAAGTGATTTTTAAGAGCTCTGGATGGGCTACAAGTTATGCGGGCCAAAAGGGAGCTGAACATTGGACAGAGGGACAAAACATTCTTTCCAAAATGACACCAAATTCAATTTGTTTGGTTTCAATTTTGTTTGAGTTATGGCTCTTCAAATGTTCAAATGTGTCCTTGTAGCCGAAGCCAATCTAATATTACTTCGTCGTCAAGTTTTCCGATCTTTCCAGGCATTCTGTGCTTCCCGTACGGCGCACTGTTGGACCGCTCGTTCGCCATGCTGGCGCACATCGATGCCATGATTGGGCGCCAGTCGGAGCCCACTGACCAGGAGCAGCGCGAGCGCGAATACGACGAGGTGGGGACGAACACTTTGGTGAATCTTTGTAAACCAATTCTCGTGGCTTTGCGCGTCCAGAACAGCGCCCAGATGGACGCTCTGCAGGAGTTGGCGCGTCGCGCCATCGTCCACTATCGCCAGCACGTGGAGCCGGAGGCGGAGAAGCGCATGGGCGAGCTGTACAAGTTCTCGGCGCAGCAGCGCCTGCAAAGGCTCGACTCGTTCCTGGTCGAGACCAGCATGACCCGCGTGGAGAGGGTGGGCCCAGGGCACACACCTGGGAGTGGCTCCCAAACCATTCAAAAACCAACATCTTTAAGTTTAAAACTCCCCGAAGAAATGATGAGGTGAAAGAAGAGATGAGAACACAGAATAGGAAGGGAAAGAAGAATAACAACCAAATGGGTAGAGCAAAGAGTGGTTGAAGATATAGATGTGAATATGAGGATGAGCGAGACATGTGGTGAGCAGGAAGAGAAAAAAGATGGCCGAAGTAGAGACGGGAATAATAGGGCAAATGGAGGATGAGAGTGTACAGGAAGAGGTGCTGGGACATTTGTCAAAAACCGCCAAATTCCATTTCAACAGCCCAACGACACATTCTTTTCGGCGAGCATTAGCTTGGCTCTTAAATCTTAGCTTAAAAGTTTAGCTTAATCTTAGTACTAGTTAAGAGCTTAGCTTAAAAATTTAACTTAATCTTGAGTACATAGGTAAGCTTAGCTTACGTCTAAGCCTAGCATTTAGCCAATGTTAACAAAAAAATCGCCAAACTTGGCTAAAAAAGTTTACTCAGACACGAATCAATTGATCTTAATGCATTAGGCGGTTTTTTGGCAAACGGCTCAGCACGGTAGGAATGGCTGGGATTGGTAAGTAGTGGAAAAGAGATGTCACAAAAAGGAAAAATGATGGCGAGATGATCAAAAATGATTCTGGGGACCTGTGCTAGAGCACCAACATTAATTCAGGAGTCGGAGAAGGCGCGCGAGGACATGCGCTGGGAGATGGAGCAGCTGAAGGGCCAGAACGCGCAGCTGAAGAAGGAGAACCGCGACCTGAAGAACCTGACCATGAAGCTGGACGCGCGCGTGGAGGTGCTGGAGCGCAAGTTCAAGACAATGGCCAGACTGCTCCAATGAGCATTTGATTGATTGATTGATTGATTGATTGATTGATTGGAGTTCCGATATTATTATATTGATTGATTTTTATGGTGCGGATCCTAAAGAATTGTTTGTTGGGTCCAAGTCCGCGCAAATTCCATTCAGATTCTTTAGGAGGTTATGTGCCTTTTGATTATGTGAGTTTGGATAATAAATCTTGGTGGCGGTCCCAATCGACTCACTTTAAGCTATAAGCAAAAAAAATACCTCTGGATCAGTGGTGATCTGGACCGGCAAAAGTTGTGATTTGATTGATCAAATACTCCTCATCAATGTTGGGACAAATAGTCTTTTTTGAAAATCCAAGTGTTTCTCCATTAAATTGCCATAAAGTGAGGGCACGAAATTAGTGCAATTTGCGCGCTCAGTGCCTCTCAAGAGTCCGCCACTTCTCAATAGGTCTCGACCTTTTTGTGTCTGATTTGGCGGGAACAAAAAAAAGAGCAGTCCCCAGCATTAATTACAACGTGCGAAATGTGCGTTGCAACAGTCGAATGGGGGAAAGTCTCTCGAGGCCAAGGCCATTCATTCGGGTGGAAAGAGCGCCCCGCCAATCGGCCGTCACAGAACTTCCCTTTCAGCAGCACTCAATTTGTTGCTTTCTCTCAGACAAAGAACAATACTACAAGCAGTAAAAAATGATGAAAATGGTGCTGATCTTCACGCCGTTGCTCTTCTTTGTTCTCTCGCACATCAATTCCTCAGAGGTAGGTAAATGTCTCATTTTGGGTGTGCAAAGGCAAAATTTTGGGCGTGCCCGTGCAATTCGTTTTTAAACACTTCGCCAAGAGATTAAATGTGTGCAAAAATTGAAGTTTTACCTATCAGTTTAGTTTCGGATAAGTATAATCACTTAATCACCGACCTAATTTGGAAAAAAAGCGACCTAATTTGTTGTTCTCCCCCCTAATTTTTTAAATTAGGTCGCTTTTTTCCAAATTAGGTCGATAATTAATCCCATTGCGTTTAGTTTGACATTTGGCAATAAAATGCTTTTGAATTTGTTTAATTTTAATGCCTACTATTTCTCATTATTTTTCCTCAAAAATTGCTCACATTTTGCAGGCAATCCAAGTGGACTGGATTCTGCTCAAGTATGACGCCATCCCAACAAGCCCACAGCACATCTTCCACTTCAGGTCTGAACTCTCAAAATTATGATGTGTAAAAGGAATTGTGAAGTTCTTAAGCTGTAAAAAAATTCGATTAACAATCCAAGTGGGTCCAGCTCAGATCCAAATCCCCCAATCAAATTACAATACTTCGATAGACCCAAATTTATTGATTTTCTGTCACATTTGATCGGCAAAATCCCAAAAGCAATTTGAAGCATCATTCATCAGATTAACTAACTAACTAATTGCCTTTTAGTTTGTTCATCAAAACTTAAACTTAAACTTCAATCAATTTCAAGTGTGTGCATTTGCTCTGAGCCAATTGCGGGGAGCGCATCGCCCGAGCGGACTCCCTCAAAGTGCGCATGCAGTGCGTCAGTGCCTGGACGTTCGACGCCCAAATGGACTTCGCCGGCGATTTGCATGGCCAGACCGAATGGCGACAAATGCATCGCAACGCAAATTCGAACGGTATTAAAGAGTACAAATAAGAGCAATTAAAAGGCCATATGATGATCGGGTCGACATCCGATAGTTGATCAAATAGTTGATCTGATCGAGATTTGTCATTGATTCGACTTGATCCACATAGGTATATCTGTTGATGATCACATCTCTGATCAGTAGATTGTTTTGATTTGATCGATTAGAGAAGAACTCAGTTTGATCAATCGTTGATGCAAATTTTTTCAATTTGCTCTATTGATTGATTGGAGATTTAGGAGTGAAGTGCTTGTATTCCCGGTCAGGGACTCTCCGGCTCCAGCTACGCGTACATTCGCCTAGCGCAGGATGGACGTGCACTCACTGCGCCCGAATGGCAGTCGCTGAGCACCAGCGGCCGCAAGAGCACTTCCACTCTGGCGATACGCGACGCCAAGTCAGCCATGTAAGTGTGTTGACCTTATGACCTTTGATGTTGTGACAGTAGTGTCCGGACAATTGGACACCAAATGAGAGATTTTTCTAAATAAAATTGACTACAATTTTGGCTGAGAAATAGGTTTAAATCGTAGGCTTATTAGAAGGCTTCATATCTTTGTCAAATACTTCAGACACTAGTCAGATCTGTTTGTTTTTGCGACCATCCAACTCAGACTCAACTCATCAATATGAGTTGAATGAGCTGTAATTTTCACACGAAATCATGTTTTAGCTTCTCCTTTCGAAATTCAAAAATTTCAACATTTGGTGCCCAATTGTACGGCATTCCCTTATGACGTTATGACAATCGGATAAAAAGTTCCAATTGGCACTTCAGGATCAGCTACTCCATCCAGACGGATGGGGCCAATGGCGGCGCCTTGGTCACGACGACGCCTTCTGTTGTGCCGTTCCGCAAGACGGAGAAGTCCGCCTGGGCAAAGAGCGTTCGGCACCCGACGACCACTGCTCGAACTGTGCTGGCCCAGCCGCACCGAGACGATGCGTCCTCCCAGTCGGGTTCGGCGCTACAGGCTGCACAACAACAGTTCGGACCGGTACCCTGGGAGCTGCTGGCCCGGATGGGCCAAGACGTGAGTGCAGCAGGGGAACGAGGCCAAATTGGTGGGAAACCCCAAAACTTGTAGAATCAACAATTACGCTGTTGTACTGCTTGAAATCGATGAGCTCGAATTCAAGACGTTTAGTCATTCAAAAAAAAAAGAAAAAAAGGATCTCGAGTTCAAGACGTTCAAACAAGGATCTCGAGTTCAAGACGTTCAATCAACCAAATCACCTCGAGTCCGACTGGCTAAATTTTAGAAATTGCTAGGCTTTTAAAATAGATATTTTAGAATTTTAAAAGATGGCACAATTTATAGCCTTTCCTCTTATAGAACATGAACTTTTTGATTTCAACAACAATTGGCAAATTTGTGAGGTTTTGTTGCAAAAAAGCATAATTCTAAAGGTCACAGGCTCTTAAAATTGTTTTGCATTTTTTAAGATTTATTTAAAAGCCAAATTAGAGTGAAATTTGAAAAGCATTTAAATATTGATTCATTTTCCCTTTTCCGGCTCAGATTGTGCGCATTCGCGAATTTCTGCTGGCCGACGCGGCTCAGGCCCAAGTTCCGGCGCTGCACTTCAACGTGGAGCGCTTCAAAAGAGCAGTTGGTTTTTGCTGCGCTCTTTTTTCCGGCGGGTTCCGGCCCAATAAATCAAAAATCGCCAATTTGCAAGGGGAACCCTTTGAGAGTGGTGCGACCACCGATTGTTACAATTCCCCCACTTGCAATTGGCGC
Source organism: Radopholus similis (assembly GCA_013357305.1). Lineage (NCBI taxonomy): Eukaryota > Metazoa > Nematoda > Chromadorea > Rhabditida > Pratylenchidae > Radopholus > Radopholus similis. Next base: position 2,131 of record VAHH01000582.1, on the reverse strand, counting down.
TCATGCGCAAAAAGTGTGCGCCGCAATCTTTGGCCCCCAAGGCGCCCAGACGCGGAATAATTGGCCAAAGAACGGGACTGCTGGGGGACAGGGTAGAGAAGAAGTGGGGGAGTAACGTGAAACTAAAGAATTTAAATTTTGAAATACACAAATAAATAAATATATGACGTCGCTAAAAAAAGATTGGCCCCTAAAATAGATTTAGATTTTAGCTAGTAGCTAAATAAGATTTTCTGCGTGTCTGCAAACATTGTCTTTTCGCTTTCTTTACTCCTTTTTTCTAACCGCAACAAACATATCTCTACACTCTCTCATTTTTTTCTCTCTATCCAACAGAGAAATCGTATGTGTAAAATCTTAATTAGCTGCGCCATATACATTTAAAAGTGTAAGGTGCCAGCTGGAAAGAGCATTAAATTCCGGTCAGAACCTGACCGACCCCAGCTTCTGAAAGTGAGAAATGGCCGAGTTATGGCCAATTGAAATCGGCCGGATAAAGCCCAGTGGGCATTCGTTAGAGATCACCAATTGAGTTTTAATTTGCAGATTTAAACTTTCGGCATTTTTGAGAAATGGCCGAGTCATGGCCAATTGAATACAAATGCAATTTCTTCCCAATGCTCACAGGGGGAATATGACAAACTATCTACAAGAACAAAAAGGACAAACTATCTACATGGAAAAATTATCTACAAAATTCAAGTGGACAATTAGAAATAGTCAGAATTTGTTGATTTGGGTGGGTGTAGATAGTTTGTCCTTTTTGCGTTGGTAGATAGTTTGTCGGTAGATAATTTGTCCGTAGATAGTTTGTCCTCTACCCCTCACAGGTGCTGCACATCCACAACCGCTACCGGTGGATGCACGACGCGGCCGAGTTGGCCCAGGACTGGGAGTGCGAGGCGGCCGCCAAGCAGTGGGCCGACTCCATTCGGCTGAGGGCCGCCTGCCTGCAGCACGAGCCGCAGCGAAGGCAAGTGCCCAAAAAGAACCAAATTGAAAAATGTCTTTAAACTTAAATTGAAAAAATTAATATTTTGGGAAAAGCAAAATAAAATACTTTAAATACTTTATTCCCTTTTATGGGTATCAGATGGAGTCGTCGATCATTTTGGCAACAAATGACGACACATTTAATCATAACTTGATCCATTTTGAGGGCAAAAATCTGGTTCAGAAGCCAATTTATTCAAATTCATAAATTCATAAAATTGATTAAAATTATAAAATTTATTCAAATCACAAAATACAATACATTAAAATTATGTATAATTCAATTAAAATCGCAATGGGATTAATTAGCGCCCAATTTTGGTAAAAAAGCGACCTAATTTAGAAAAAATAGGGGGAGAACAACAAATTAACAACAAATTGGGTCGCTTTTTTACCAAAATAGGTCGGTGATTATACTTATCCGATTAAAATCTAACTCATAAATTTAAAATCCAAGTTCATTGGAATTCGTACAGTGATCCATTAAAATATCATTCATTTTTTAGCCTAAAGAGTGCTCTATCCAATGGACTAATCAGTGGCCGGATAGCCCAATCAATAATTGGCCAAGTTATGGCCAAATGATTTCACTCCTTTTTCAAGAATTATTGTCTCTCTTTTTCAATTTTCCCGTTCAGGTTCGGCGAGAGTCTGTTCTTCTTCTCGTCGCTGGAGCCGTTCCTGGCCTCGCCGGAGACCATGGCCGAGGCCACCGTCCACTCCTTCTACATGGAGGGCCGCGACTACTTCGGTGCGTCCGCACCGGCCCGCGCGGACGCCAACCGCTTTGGGCACTTCACGCAGATGTTGTGGCGCTCCACGCGCAAACTGGGCGTCGGCGTCTCCATTGGCGTGCACCCGGCGGGCGCGGGCCCCTGCATTCCGAGGGGACGCGCCAAAAACCAGGCAAGCCTTTATGAGGATTACCGGACAATTGGGCACCAGATAATTTTGGACAATTGGGCACCAGATAATTTTGGACAATTGGGCACCAGATAATTTTGGACAATTGGGCACCAGATAATTTTGGACAATTGGGCACCAGATAATTTTGGACAATTGGGCACCAGATAATTTTGGACAATTGGGCACCAGATAATTTTGGACAATTGGGCACCAGATAATTTTGGACAATTGG